>WJFA01004764.1:0-10215 GCA_009870155.1 Pseudobourletiella spinata
GGAGTGAGAATGATGATGGGATTTTGGAAGGTGTTTTAAAATCTTTGTGCGTGCAAAAACTCGGGCCGTTGATCCGATTCTTTGATACTGATTTTTGAAGTTCTCAGGAGGAGACTGACGATTTAGGAACTGCGCGGAGCTCTGATTCATTTTGATGCTATTTAAGGTTGGTATAAGACTTTGCGCCATTTTAATTATGAATAGAGCAGCACAAAACTTTTTGCTTTTCAAGGAAGTATTTTTAGACTGAAGTTTTTTGTATTTGTTGTGCTTTCACGCCAATCAGATATTGCTGGAAACTCTTGTAACACTTACTGCAATTTCAAGTAGATCGTCCGATCTGTTGTGTCTATAACAGTGGATGTTAAATTACGTTTGAATATTAAAGTTCGGCAAAACCGTGAGTACACTTTCGGCTGTGATTTGTGACACCTAAACTAAACTAGCCGAAAATGATGCTAATCACTCTGTCACCCTAATTTTTCCAACGCCAAAGGTCCACGTGAGGATTCCTATTCCGTACCAGGAAGGCTGATCCGCCCCTCTGTGTCCGTTAACGTTATTAATAAAGACTGGAGGCCAGGCGAACGAGTTTTTTTTACCTGGGAAATACGACCTACTCTGTCTCATAAAAAGATACTGACAACAAGAGACTCGACAGCCCCACATATGTTATCATCCGTCCTCTCGCCCTCAGACGTCTTCCAACATCAGCAGTAGTAGCAGCAGTCGTAGTAAGTATTAGTGGTAGCACTACCAGAACTGACAGGAATACCAGTTCCACCATCTCCAGCTGCCAATTATCTAGCTGAAAGGGAACGGTGAGCGAACACAAATCCGCCCGGGACTGCCCTCGTATCATATTTTCCCATTGAAATCTATAAGCTTAATAATATACACAAATGTCATAATAAGATTTTTCAGGGGTTTATACACTGCTCGAATTATTATTATTATTATTATTACTGTCGTTATTACTATTATTATTATTTGTGCACATGAAAAATCCTCCTACCATCCAGAGCACTTTATATACATATGCATCCATGTGTGTATACAGGGAAGGTTCCTCCAAGGAGTTGGAGTAGGATGTTTCCGTCTCATCTCCAAAGAAAACCTTAATTTACTTGTGTTGTCATTGTGAAAAATTGAAAAGCTGTCCTCCAGCTAGTTTCCTCCTGTCATTCAGCTTCCTTTTTGTACCAATCTGTCATTCGATCAGTTCAATTCCGTCCCCGCTATTACGAGAGCGTGGAGAGAGAGAGAGAGAGAGGGAAGGAAATAAAAGGAATTCGTACTGGGCTGCCTGAGCACCCTATGCCTTATTAGGTTCTTATTGTAGCTCCTTGTCAATACTTTAATAAACTGGGCTTAATGCTATCATTGTCTCCGCTTTTTTTCTTCTGGGCTGGATCCAGCAGGAGGAGTCGTACGATAGTAGATATGATGGAGATGACAAATGTTCTGGCCTGGAAAACGGCGGGAACCAAGAAGACTGACGGACTAGGGACATGCGTGGTTAAATCAGCTTGTTATTTCACTGGCGGTACCGCTACCGCCTATTTAATACGTGCAACTCACTGTTCATCCCAAAATATCCCATTTTCTAAAAATATACTTACGCAGACGATTCAAAATTTGAAGCATGTTACCTTGGATAGCTTGTATACTTTTTAAATACCAAGTAGCGTTAGATCACCACTACGAAATAACCTCAGCCAGTATCATTTCATGCAATGCAATGGAAACCTAAATGTACATCATGAGTAAGTGTCATATCCTCCTTAGAAAACCCATCTTGGCTACTGTTCTCCTTAGCCGGGTTAACTGCTCTTGTGAATTTTTTGGAATTCCATCCAAACTCAATGCTCATCAGCTCCGCGGGAGACGACACCCTTTTAACACGCTCCCTTCCGTTGAAAAACGCCAAGTATTTCAGCAACGTGTCCCAATGGCGTGGATCATGGGGTTGTGAGGACAAGGTCGGTGAGTTGTGGAACCACTCGTTTTCCTAAATCTCCTCATTCTTACCATTCCTTCCCATTCCATAGTCCGTTACACGCACACATTGGCATACATACGCACGCTCATTACATTTCCAGCTCTCGCCATTGTCCTTTTTCCTTCTCCTCCTGCCTGCCAACCGAGCAGCTTATCCACATGCCTTTAGGTTACGACTCGTCCGTTCTCATCCTGCTCCTCGTCTCCGCTGCTTATGGCTCCAACTGTACAACATGATCCATAATATGAACGAACACCGGTCTCTGGAGGGGAGGGAAGGCGGAAATTCTTATCGCAACCCCGACTCTCCCATGCACACTACTGACTCCGAGATGAATGAGTCTTTTTGTGGAATAAACGGGTTTATTTCTGTAAATCCTCTGATAAAACTCTTCCTATTTGAGCATATACAAACACATTGGCTTAAGAGAGAGAGAGAGAGAGAGTGAGATGAGAGTAGAGGGAGAGAAAGGGCGAGTATAAAAGTTTAATAGCCTCAAATTGAAAGGGGAATATGGTTCGTATGGTATGGTGTATAAGTAGTCGTAGTAGTCGTGAAGTGCAGAGTGGAGGAAAATTCAGGTTTTTATGTGGCATGCGGGTTCGTGCTGGTCTCCGCAGCTCCGTCTTGCTCTTTAAAAAGCAATACAATTATGTTTGTCAGCCGCTGTTGTTGTGGGGCAGGGTCCTTATCAGTCATGAGAATCTCCCCTTTTGGAGAGTAAAACTAGGGGAAAAAATCCTTGGCGTTGCTCACTACAGGGCTGTTGAAGCACCAAGAGGAGTAGCCTGCGGTTGTCACCTGGATGGACGACGGAGGTCGGGTTGAACTATTGATTCCTTTTTTAATATTATACACTGGAGACTGGAGGTTGTGGGAGGAGGAGTGATTGGGTGCATGCAAGTGATGTGCGGCACTGCGGGCGACCTCTATGGTGGTCGCCGCACCGTTATGAGATGCAAAAAATTCTAGCTGTGTACGACTTACCATAATTTGGATTATTCGTCAACTTTCTTTGAGATTTCCGCTTAATTTGAAGGAGCATTTCTATGGATGGACTCTTACATTCGAAAGTATTAGGTGGCATTAAGGCGTGACAGCAAGTCACCCATCACATCTCCCCGGGTTCTCCAAGCAGAAGTCCTTGATCATTTCTCCCATTATCAAGATCCCAACTGCATCCTGAAAAGATGCCTCTGCTGCGGTGAGAACGTAACGAGAGTAAAGTAGAATGTTGAGTACCCCGGTGCACTTTTAATCTAACCTGATGGCTCCGCCAGACACGTTGTTATTGATACGTCCACGGCCCACTCCTAACATGTACACAAACAGACGCACATGGTGACCAGATCCGAGCCGGTTGACATGAGGCCAAGCCCATCTTTGGACTAATGGAATTGAAATCAATTCATTAGAGTCCATCCTAATACTACTACCACCAACCCTCTTTGTTATCCCAACCGTAGAAGCAGTCGTCGTCGTCGTCGTCGTAGTCGTAGTAGTAAAAGGTAGTAATGCATTGGACTCTGAATTTATCCCCTTCCAGGATCCAGTTTAATTCGATTCCGAGAAAATCCTCGGGAAGCTCCTCCCCTCCCCTCAGGATGAGTCTCACGTGGGATCCCCTGTGAAAGTGAGAGTTAAGATGGGGGCGAAAGTGTTGTGAATAAATGAATATCATTTACTCTGCACTTCTCTTGGCCACAGCAGCAGCAGCGACAGCGAAGGAGTTGTGTCCAGTGGAGTGGAACACCCAGGAATGTACAGTTAGTTTATTTGACGGTCATTATTATTAGCGGACTCCATGCACACAGGCTGACGGAGTGAGTGACTGACTGAGATTTGGGTAGGGAGCTGCCGTGGTAGCCCAGGCGAGTGTGTCCATAAATGATGCATGAGGCTTGGCTGAATTGTCGCCGTGCTCCATGCACTACTCCCTCACAGCCAACACTGTCATTATGAAGATACTGATAAAGTCTTTGTTATCGTCTCACCCTGACGTTGTTGTTACTTTGGTTGTACTGCTGTTGTTGTTGCCATTGTTGGTGCTACGAACTACATAGGGCGTTCACCCAACTCCATTATCCCGCTCACCACACTGCTCGCCTGCTCGCATTACAGAAGATGAGCTAAAAGAAATGGACGCGCGAGGGCCGCGCGGAGCTCCATCATGTTTGTCTTCCCCTTCCAATTCATCATTCTCTGTGTGACTGGAAGTTACAAAAGGACGACACTCAGGTTGGCCTGCGTACGTGTTCTTGGTTTGTCTGTATGGGAGATGTATAATAGTCACAGGCTATGATGGGGTGGTGAGGGATATGTACTGTGAGAATATGTGGGCTTAATGGGTCCTCTCTCCTGGCTTTTAGGTAATTTTATTACGACGAAAATAGACAGATGAGAGGGTGTGAGACGGGGGATTTATCAATGCTCCGTATCATCATGACCGGTTGTATATGAGCCATATGGATTTTTTATGGTCCGGCGGACCAACTATATGATTATCATTATTATGTCCCTGCTGCTAAGTGTCGGGGGCGAATCGTCATGTGAGTGGAAGTCAAAGGTGGAATGCTGTGTGTGCGTATGTGTGTATGAATGTGTGTGTGTGTGTGCATTTATTATTGTGGAACTCCGTATATGTGTGCGGCGACAATGGTGGTCGTAAATGGGAAAGAGGCGTCCGCAATAATAATGATAGCATGGAGTATATGTAGACGTTACGTCCATCTCGGGGTGGAGCAATGGGACTTAATGATGACGATTTTGACTTGCGAATTATATGGATGGAGTCGCCGGAATGACGGAGTGATAAGCATTCCCGTCGTTGGAAACTTTATTGTTAAAAATAAAACTGGCTTTCCCGTCCTTTGTTGGAAGTGCTCTAAATTCCTGAAATAGCTCTGCGGATGTGGGATTATATGCACTAGTGTTACAATATGCACCGTTGGGAAACTCTCCGGCGCCGCTCGAGCCCTCACATGCTTTCGACAAGGACGTCGGCTCTCACAGTAAGTAGCATAATAGCCGGCCGATGGGTGCGGGCATAAGGGAGTGTGATACGCGGAAGAGTGGTCTGCTGCTCCAAAGTATTGACAGTCCGATGGACGATGACTTGGTAATGCGACTTAAGGTGTTTGCTCTGTCATTAAGGGCGAGAGATGTGACGGCTGATAGGATCACTCTCGTGTCATGTTTGAACGGCGTACAAAGGCGCTGCTGGCGTGTAGCCGTAGTGGTCGGCGGCTGGACTGTAGACATAAGGTTTCTCTTGAGTAAGCAAAGGGAAGCGGAGATTTTTTTGGACCAAGTAAATGAGCATAACTGTTCATATGAAGGTGAGCAAAGAGTGCAGATTTTTCCAACATTTCTTCCTCAGGTCAGCCTCGAGGTAGTTGGATGCCGGTCGTAAGATAATGGCAAATTCCGTTTACAATTATAAGGATGGGCTGATTCGCTGGTTGAGGTGGAACTGATGGATGAGTTGGCCATGTGTACTTGTGTACGTGTGCGTGTGTGTGTGTGTGTGTGTGTGTGTGTGGAAGTAAATGTATGTACATTAAAGCTGAAGATGTGTGGATGCGTGCGCAGGGAATGCTCTGTGTAGACGGACGACTTGAGGGTAGAATCAAAGAGATGGATGATACTGAAAGGAAGGATTGATGGATTCTCAAGGGTTTTATGAGTGGCAAAATTGATTGTTATTGAGTGTTTACCGAGGATTTGACGGAAAGATGCGCTCAAACGTTACTAAAAATTCTCTCGGGGCTCAACTAACCATTAACGCGGGTGCAGAGCAGTGGTAGTGGAAGTAGTGTGGTCGTACTCCGAGCACTACACAAATGCAGACACTGTCACATGCACTCCTGCCTCCAGAGACGTCTGCTGGTTCAGTCTACCATGTCGGGTATAACTGTGTGCGAGAGTGTGTGTTGGGGAACATGCGTTTTCATGCAGTTCGAGCATCATCCACACAAGTATGCATGGATCCACACACACGTTACGGAGTGATACACGCTTGGAGCAGAAGTAGCACTAGCATACATCAACCTGCACACACATGTACACACACACACACACACAGGGAGTAGTAGTGAGCTCTTCAAGTGCCACTGCGGGCTTGAGTACATTAAAATGGACTTTATAGGTTTTTTCCCGGAGCTGGGCGCCGTGAAGGATGGGGCGAAGAGCGAGGGTATAATGGTCCCACCACTACGTCTTCTTCTTCTTTTTCTGCATTTAAGCACCGACTCAAGAGTAAGAGTAAATGTAAGGACCTGCTCGTGACAGCCACTGCCACTAAATTGCCCTCTTTAACCATCACTCTTCTTCTGCCCACCGACTTCACAAACAACCTGAGCCTTATCTATCCCTATTAGCATACACGTGATGGTAATGTGTACGGCCGGATCTTTTCCATGTCCGCGCTTCGTTTTTCACACCACCACCACCATCACCGGGATTATTATTGGGAGCAGGCTATATGTCTGACTGTGAGTGTAATCAAACGTGCTCAGTGTGTGCATCACATGCTATGCAATGGTCATGTGTCCCGGTAGATAAGTTACTGATGAAGAACTTCGTTGGATTCGCTGCATCTGAAATTGCAAAGTACGAAATTTGTTCAAGGTTGAAGCCACATTTAGATTTTAATATCAGGCAGCAGCCCATATACGAATGTATCCGGTGGGTTCTTTTGTTTGATTGAAATTAGCAAACATGGAATAAGTGGTAGACTTCGGTAGCCTTGGATCCAGAATTCTTGAGCATGTAAACTTTTGCAGCAGGGAATACCCATTTATATCATGAAAGCACAGACATCATCACTAGAGATCCTACTCCATTAATTTTTCGCGTGTTCCTGCATTAAACATACGATACGCAGAACAGGCATACTTGAAAGAGATTGTCGAGATTACCATCCCATCCTCCCATTCGGATTTTCGCCACAGATTGTTGACTGTGAAAATACGACAAAGGCCCTTGATGAGACTTGGGCAAGGATTTAAATGAGTCATGAATCGACAGAGGAATACCGAAGGAAATTTCCCCACTGCTGTACCCAAATTAACCATGATTTGCGCCAACAAGAATCCCCATTAACCCGACTTAATCCCTTTTGAAGTGAATGGCGGGGAATGAGAGTCCTTTCAAGTTGACTGGGAAAAGTAGGAGCGATTCCAGAGAACTGCGGGTTGATTGGACCGATTATGAATCTCTCATCTCCGCAAATTTATATTCCACATACATACAGCCCCTCAAACTTTGATCCGCTCAATAATATCATGGCCCATTTACGGAGGCTACATATTCATTCATATGATGCGATAAATCCATAACTTCCGGCCGTCCCTAGAGGCGCACTATTCCCGTCGTCCGTCCAGCGGGCATGTTCAAAGGGATGATAGGGAGACCAGCACAGATGAGAAGCATTGTTTCAACGGAGCAAATGACGTTAGTTAGTAGTAACACACAAAGTCTTTATCTTTGGCCCCCTTAAAGTTCCACTATCATCATCGGCATCATCATCTCCACTCATAAATTCTCCATCCGACAAACTCTCTATATCCACCTACCTCTCACATCTGTCATCACTAAAAGTTGGAGGAAGACGTTGTGGGACTTGAAAGGATGACTTCATTTTCAGAGGAAATCATCCTGGACGTTTCGGTGGTGGTGATGGTGGGGAAACTCTCTCAAATTTTCTAACTGACTGACGGATGGGCTAAAGAGCCTTGGGATATGTACCCCACCACCACATGCCCAAACACAAACACAGACGCTCACTCAGACCGCCCCACACGAGTATAAGGAGCGGGTCACGAGGCACGGAAGTACACTTTGCCGTTATTTCCCTGACTTTCCAGAGTTTAAAGTCAAGGCTGCCGGCAGTGTAGAGTGCTATGAATTTCAATTACATAGAGAGGCCTGAGGGGAATGGTTGATTTGAAACGCATTAATTACAGGTTTTAATTAGCGGCCGGTTTGAAAGGATCTCATCTAAATGAAGATTAGCCATTAACCTAAATAGTTTCTGCTTCCCCTTCACCCTTACCCCGCTATTACTGTGAGTCTGAGTCCCTCTATGTCCTCAGCATCGGGCTCTATCTCTCTCTCTCTCTCTCTCTCAAAAGAGACCGTCTGAATGCCTCAGCTGATACCGGAGGCTCCCACTACTGCACCGGTAATGCGGAGCGGACGGCGGAAGTAATGAGGAGAGCATTATCATTTTCAAGGGATCAACCGGGGGTGGTTTCACATCTATACGCCGCACGCGACAGTGCTCATTTAACGTGAGATCTCAAACCCACCCGCCACGCCAAACTCAACCTCCGCGCTCTCTCATCCCCTATGGGAAAATTGCAGCGGGCCGGAAGCGGAGCTACCCGACTATTTTTCCATGTAAATTCCCCGGATCCCAGACATAAATAAAGATTGAGTAGGGGGAGAAATAAGGGATTCAAATCTACGACTCTTCCAATTAGAATTCAAAGCTAAGACGCTCCGGATTGAGTGACAAGGAGCAAAATATCCATTTGTCTTCCCGGGACGCCCAGGGAGCGGGGAGATTTCGGGATGAATTGGGGAAAAATCCAAATTCCACACACATACAAATACACGCCACTATTACTACTACTACTACACAGTTGAATGATCCACAGCCGTTTCTTCTGTACTCTGAGACAATCACTGCATGCTCGTGTCCCGCCGGATAGATTCCTCGCGGTGAGGACCCGTTCCTTCCCATTTCCCTTCGTGATTCAGCGAGGGAGGAAGTAAATGGTCGAGGACGGCGGATTCCCCACGTCGACGCCCGCTCCGGCTCCCGCTGTGCACAAAGACATTTATTCCTCATCGAATGAATTCCTCATCCCGTTCATTTCCCCCCACCACACCACTGGCACTGGCCTTCATTGTCCTTTAGTGCTGAGACAGTGTGGAGGCAGACTGGTGTACTTACTGTAGGGCCGGCGAGAGCAGGAAGACAATATTGGATGCCAACTTTCGAATTTCCCGCTATACGTATAATTACGGGTGGGTGGTCGTGGAGGAGTTATACGGCAGAGACAAATGTGTGGAGCGGATGGAGGACGAGGAGGACAACGTGATACAGACGCAGACGTATGTATATACACATGTGTGCATGCGTCTGCTATACATGTGCAGACAATATGCGGCATTTCTCATTGTCCTATTGATTTGCCTTCAACCTTCCTCCACTACCCAGTGTCTTCTCTCATTCTCCGCACACGCTGGTCCCTCCGCACGCTGTCTTGCATGGCCCCGTCTCGCTCTCCTCCATTCCTCCTCAATTCCCTCCCGCGCTTTCACATTGTAGCAGCTAAGTCAGTTGTCTAGGACGAGAAGCCTGGGGAGCATTGCCATTTCATTTCTATATAAGTCACTCTGCGATTCCGCTTGATTTCGTCCCATCCGACCACAGTAGTGGTTCCCGTATGTGGAACAAGTACTAAATTGGTCCAAATCCTGTGCTGGTAAGAGTACGGGGAGGGAATCTGAGTCTTCACTCCGGATTCTAAAACATGGGAGAGCCAAGATTCAGACCTCTTCGCTGCTACTGGGACAAAAAGGAGTTGCAAACAGCCCAAGTTGGGTCTGATGTGTGCATAAATGTGTGTGTGTGTGTGTGCATGTGTGGGAGGGAACAGCCCTTGCTCCAAGTTGGAAACTAAATAGAGTTTGACATGGAGTGAGAGGATCTTCTTCGGGGATACTTACCACTATACTATCGAGGAAATGAAATGTCAATTTGAAATGAGAATAATTTTTGAAAGTTCTACCCATAAGGAGGCCGAAGATGGAAGTTGCAAGGGGGTAGCTATTCCTATCGTCTCTGCTCGTTTTCGGAGAAACCGCACAGGCTGACGCACTCAAACGTTTTGTATGTCAACTTTGTAGATTTCTGAGGCGAAAGTCGGTCGGAGTTTTCTACATAGGCGAACAAGTATTTTACTGGGGATCCGGGAGGAGCCCTTGAGTGGATTTGTCGGGCTCGTATCTCTCTTGTACTTTCCGTGCCTCCGACTCATATTGTACTTATTCAATCCGTCTGCCATCCCTGCCTTACCCTATAGCTCACTTTCCAGAGTTTCGTTTGGGAGGAAACAGATTTCACTTCTTTAGAGATTCCACCCATGCATGTAGCTACTTACATAACCGTTCTTCTATTTCCTCTCTCTCTCTCTCTCTCT
>WJFA01004765.1:0-10210 GCA_009870155.1 Pseudobourletiella spinata
GGAACCCCTAGGGGGGAAAGGAGCAGAAGTCGGGCCGCCGTGGTGGGGGAACCGGCGTACAAAATGGCTGAATAGAAGCCACAAATGGCGTCGTCAATAAATTATTTCCTCTCCGATGATGATGATGATGATGATCATAAAGGAGATAGGGGCCTGGCAGAGGGTTCCGGGGAGAATAAAAGCACGGCGGCCCGACCCCCTCATATCTCCCAATCACCACCCGCCCTTCAGAACCTTCAGCAACACCACCACCACCATCACCGACGAACGAGAGGGGAACTTGAGCACAAGAGACAGCCCGGGTAGCACAAACAAAAATCATTACAGATGGCCGATATTCCACACGAGCGGGCGGGCGGGCGTTAGGCAGGCGGATGGTTCGGGAGGATTATTATCCGGATGACGGCGGAACCGGCTGGCTCAAGCTGTTATAAGGTTTTGGCGGCTCCAAACAAATGAATTTACTCCCAAAACTCCCATCCCGCTCAACATTTCCACATTATTACACTCCACCTCGTCATCCCACCCATGCTACATAGCTTGCCATAGCCACACACTCTTGTTATTATTATTATTATTATTACTATCGTCAAATACTCGTCTGACCCTTCAGACTGGATCCCCCACCCAGACTTCAACTCGATGCGAGGCTCCAAGATGTGAAAGATTTCCCATTGGAATTCACACTATCAAATACGAAGAGGGAGCCGATCCGAGGAGGAGTACCCGCAATCGCATCATCATCACCATCATCATCCCTTTATAAATCGCATGTCCCAAAGAAAATCCCCATGCTACACGTGCACGTCATGATGACGTCTCAGCCGGAGGGATGAATCCCCTTCTTCCGTGCGGGGGAGGAAATAATCTAATGACGTGGTGGGGGATCCATTCTCCCAACAAAAAATGTTTTTTACTCGAATATTTAACGAAATTACAACAACTGCTGCTCCGCTGTTGCTCCTGCTTCTTGCATGGCGAGATGAAAAAGAACGGATAAAGGCGGAGCCGACTTTCCACACTTCGGACAATTTTCCACTTCATTACTACCGGGAGTGAGGTAAGGTGGGAGATGTACGTGTGTGCAAAAAAAGGCAAGGAAGCCGTGAATGATATTTCCCACAGATCTTCCCGTACGCCTTCCACCACCTTTTTTTTGTTCAGAATGGGGAGCGGGTCGTGGTGGTAGCAGCGGCGGCGGCGGGCGCTAACTGCTACCACTCCCCCGCTTAGCTCAACATACCCTTGTATTCACCCAATCAATTCTCTCCGTGCACGTTGTGACCACCACACGCTATCACTGCTACTCATTCCAGACATTTGTCACATCCCTGGCAGGGCGGGACGCAAGAGTGACCGTAGTTCTTGAGAGATAATTTTTAGGCCATTTTGAAATGGGTGGGTGGCGGTCTCAGCGGAAAATTCTCGGCGGAAGAATTGAATACATTTTAGAGTTTCAAAAGAGTTCTATCGTACTACTACTATATATTCTACTGCTAATACTGGGACTACCCAACAATCAGTCCGGAACCAAGAGACCAACCACCAAGACTCGGCCCATGCTACCATCGGGAATGACACAGGTGTCATTCACGCTCAACTGAATGAGCATACATACATACATGCATGCAGGCTATTACTCCGCCATTCAGCGGACTTGTGGGAGTAACTGGGATTTATTGGGACTGCTACTGCTTGCTTTCCCTACTCCAATCATCCCAAATCCTCCATAATGCACACTCAATCTGGCGCTGAACGACCCATGGCCATAATTCCTCCCCACCAAAATAGTCCCTCCCCTTCACTCCAGTCCGTCCAGAATCAAGACCGACTACTACAAGAGTCACGGGGCTTCATCGTCCCTGCGTGAGGGCGTAGTGTGGCTTGGTATGGTCCACGGGGATGACCACGAGAATCACTACTCCGGGATGGTGGCAATAATAATAATAATAATAATAATAATAATGAAGGCACTAATACTCAACCCCCATGACAGTACAGTGGCAAGTCCGTCCTCTAATCAGACATATATACATACATACAAATGGACGCAAATTAAATTGATAGCTAAATAATAACTAATTCATTTATTTATTAATGGTAATAATAATAACCAACGAATGTACCTATAAGATAATAATCCTTGGAAGACAAACTGGGGAGAAGAAGGTCGGGGAAGAGATTTGCGTGGGTGGGTGTACGTTTCTCCCTGTGCAATTATTACGTGAGGGTACAGCCCGTACCTCCGTACACCGACCTTACCGGTAGCAGTGGTAATAAGTTACCAGAAAGTTCCTTCACTTCAACTCTGTCTTTCTATTGTCACGGGTAATTTCCAACGTCACCACTTCAACAACATCATCCACAAGAAGATGACTTTGTCGTGACAATACACTATTCACAATAGTAATGGTAATAATAATAGCAGAGTAACTTTACGAGCCGATCCATATTAAATTAATACCAGTCACAATTTGAAGGAGTTGTCACATACACACATACATACACACACTTTGTCCGCCACAAATATGCGTAAATGTTATCTGTTTAATCAGCGACACAGTTTTCACCTTTTCCCCATCAGCGTCATCATAAGTATAAATAGATAATTAATCACCACCGCCTCATATCAATAATCTTCCCCATTGCAACAACTCCCGTATTCCCACCCACCCAACGAAAACGAAAAAGTACGCGCAAGTACGTTCACACACACACACACAAACACAACCAACCGCCCACCCACACCCTTAATTTCACTACCCTACTCAAGAGCACACACAACTAACTATCTTGCGGATGTGATCAAGAGGGGTTTTCAAGGGGTGACGGCTATGTGTCACAAGTGAGTCCCATAACGTGTCTTTCTGCGTCACTACAACAGTTGAACTGGACGGGAAATTTTGGCACACCACACAGGCCGTCACCGACGACAGTCGAGGTGGATCCTTCAGTTCCGTCCGCAGCCGTAGACAATGGCTGCGAGGAATGACGAAGGCGACTACTACTTTTGAAATGTGTAATAATAATAACAATAATAATAATAATAATAATAATGCTGGAGAATACGGAGCCTTCACAGTACACTTTCAACAACGTTAACTGTTGACCCGCGTCACCTTCAACTTACTCCGTGGGTTTTACAAGAGACAGAGCCCGAAGTGGGTATCGAAGGAAACGGGCGGTGAGCCGTGATGCTGATGATGAAGGGTGACGACAGACGGTCGGGAATGTGTGAGGGAAGCTACACTCACTGTCAAGTCAGTCAGTCACCCGTCCCGGGTAGGAATGACGACGGGACAGTTGGTAAAAATCCTGGGAAGGAATCTCAAAAACAAGTGTACCTAGGTCCAAGATTATTTTATTATTATATGTGTACATGCTCTCCTGGCACAAGAGTATCACCACTACCACCACCGCCACCAGTCAGCATCCACGACGACCAACACGACGAAAGGGCTCGCTCCTGTTCGTAATCCCGCAGTGTGTCCGTGCACTCCTGATCCTCACAGACTTACACACAGACAGACAAACGCACATGTATATGTACATATATACGTACACACACACACCCAACCACCTCCTCCTCCATCCATTTCAACAAAGCTCCAGTACGAGATACGCGGAGGCTGTGTAATCTCATCCTTTGAACTGGAGAAAACGCCGGCGCATCCGCGCTACACTTCTTACACAATACCAGCTACACACCGACTCCCAGCCCTCCCGCCCGCCTGCCCCACAACCAATTTCATCCATCTCTCTCTCTCTCTCTCACTCACGCTCTCTCTCTATATACGTCTATCTCGCTTCCACTTCCTCTCGCTCTTTTCCAACTTCCACCAAACGAACCAACGCAGACTTCACGTCATCCCAAACGGATCCAAAAGGACCAACAACATTCACTACCACCAATACTACGTCCCACTAGATCTTGGCCATTTCAAATCCTTTTTACCATTCCGCTCCTTTCATCATCCCATATATGTGTGTACCAATCATTGTCTATCAATAATCCACCCGCCGTTCCCCCCCCCCGCTCCTGCCCGTGAGTCCTCACTCAGTGTGCCATTACAAATACCGCACAAAAACATACACACACAAACACGCACACACACATACACATAAATACAGTGTGGCCTTAAAGTTCTGCTACACCATAAAAGCTCGTTTATCCATGAACTAGGGTACTTAGATTGATCGAACTGGGCACAAGCGTAGCTAATATTACTGAGTAGGCAACATGGCTTCTTCGGTCCCTCAAGTTCGATCAGGCAAATCTGACAGGGAATTGAGTCGATTTCGGTCATCAGGTACTAGCGGCACAAAGGTCCCCTCTGGATATTTGGAGCTGTATCTCGAAAAATTAGGGATATAACAAGCCAATCATTGCTACAACTATCGAAAATTATAGCTGACCATTAACATGCGTAAAGAATCAACAAACAAGGTGCTTTGACATAGGCACAACGTCCTTGTCCATGTGGTCAGGGTCTGGTAAGACTTGTTCTCACTCAGTGAGCTAAGTTCAGCCACAGCTCAGCCCAGCTCATCCAAACTTGGTTCGGTGAACCAAGGACCAGGACGAGAGAGCAAAAGGCCTCTCTCCTCTGCCACAACTGACGGAAGACGCTTATATTTCTATATCTTATAGATCCGAAACATCTTGCCCAAGTTGGCAGACAAGACTTGACGCGACATTAGAATGAACCCTTCCGAATGTCACAGGTCATGACCATATTTTCTGTACGCTGAATCAAAGAGTTCGGATTATTGAGGCTACTACTAAGTCATTAACATGCGTGATAAATGGCCAAAATTTCGGACAGCAAAGCGTAGCATTTACATCAGTGACTGAATCGTGCAAACTTATGTACCAGAACTTCAATGCCACCCTGTATGCCTAAACATACGCACACAAAACCTGTATGTATATAACACACACACACGTAATTAGTGTGGCACAAACCCCACCCACCCACACACACACACACACACACATAAACGCACAGTGCCCTTCCCTACCATTTAAAAATTAGGGCAAGCTGGAAAAATGAAAAAGAGAGGGACCTATTACCATCAGTCCTGAGAATGTCCTTCCTCACCCACATTATTATCATCAACATCTTCATCATCATGAACACCACAAAAAACTGTGGGGACCGCGACAGGAGAAACGCGGAACTTGCCAAGTCTATGATCAATACATGGAGGCTTATGCGGCAAACTGGGAGTAGGACGAATGAGAGAGAGAGAGAGAGAGACAGAGGATCCACCATGAGCCAAAACATGATCTATATACGGAGAAAGAGAATGAGGGAGAGAGAGGGAGATCCATGGCGGAATTGCTTTACCCATTTCCTCTACCACTACGGCTTCTTCTCTCCTCCTTGCTCGTGCAAACAACAAGCAAGAAGCTAAATCGAATTGGGAGCTACAAGACGGTCCTCCTTGTCCCAGGCAGGGAAGACCGGATGAGTGTACGTATATGCATAAAGTATATATGTATACACGTATGTTCCCATGCACACCAATATAATACACATACATATACATAAGTATAGGGCAACAAACCACACTGGAAACACATACATACATACATACATGCATAAGCTTTTTCGCAGTGCGTTCCGCTTCAACTCGGCCATCCGGAGGACGGCGCAAGCGCGCCCCATGTCAATTCCTCTCCCATAAGCCCTGACACACACACTCACACACACAAACATACACTTTCACTCCCGCTCTCGCCTTCTTCCTCTTCGGATGGAGGATCTGGGGGCATCTATAGTGGACTATTACCCGCACATACATATATACGCTTATATAGGTCGGTGGAGCAGCCGTATGCGGGGAAACTACAAGGATGGAAGGTTGCCGCATAGGATGAGGCACCAGACGACGACGACGACGATAACGACGATGGCGCCACCGAGAGAGCGACAAGATGTTCGATCTCTCGGAGAGTTTGAGGACTAACGGGGAAAACAGAGGGATCCTCTTCCCCAACAGTCCGGGAGAGTGAGCTGAGGGTTACAGGGGAAGATTCGGATACAGAGGGACCTGCGTAGGTCATATGGAGATACTTACCGTTCTCCGGTTCCCCACTAGAGCGAAGGCGGGTGTGCGGGAGCTGCTTGAGAACCGAGATGGGGACCAGCCCTTCCGGTTGAGCATCTCCGCCGGAGACCAAGAGACGAACGAGACACATTTCCGCGTTGCTCCCCGACACCTCCAGTATCTCCACTTGCTGACCCTTGTGCACGGACAACTCCCGCGTCCCGGGAGCCCCGTTGAAGTCACTCACCACCCAGGTCACATCGATGGAACTCTGTAAAATAGGGAAAATAGAAAGATGAAAATATATTACAATATCTAAATTCCTAGAGAGCACATGATCCCCCTGGAGGATCTATTTAATGATGCCCCGCATGAAAATTACCATTCTAACACTACAACCATCATTATTTTCTGTAGCCAACGGCTTTAGGATCTAAAAGTGATATCATGTCACCCTTGAGCATATTTCCCTTTGAAATCCCAACAGGGAAACTGGTAGACTTTTCCCCACTCTCTGCGAACAATTATTCTCTCACACCTTTTGGGGATAAGAAGAGATGTATCCCCACCCGGGTTCTTTATGCAAACTCATCTGCAACCGCTTCTCAGTGGATCAACATGTGCGGCACCGCGTCCATGGAAACCAGATAAATGAAGATGCGGTTGAAGGCCTTGGATGGTTTGGAATTTGAGTCAACCTGAACCATACGTCGTGCAAATTCCAGTCCCACGTTTAAAAAACGGTCCTTGGGCCAGTGCACTGTATCAAAACTGACTTGCTGAGTAACACGACAACGCCCTCTATCGGAAAAGATGACTTGAGGATTTTAAATTTTCATTCCTAGTCACCGTATATTGTTGAGTGCCACACACACACACACA
This sequence comes from Pseudobourletiella spinata, assembly GCA_009870155.1. Classification (NCBI taxonomy): domain Eukaryota; kingdom Metazoa; phylum Arthropoda; class Collembola; order Symphypleona; family Bourletiellidae; genus Pseudobourletiella; species Pseudobourletiella spinata. The sequence continues at coordinate 6,937 of WJFA01004765.1, forward strand.
CCCACATGTTTGGCAAATCAATTGAGCACATGAACAATTTCAGCTCTTCAGGTGGCAGGCTGACTTGTATTCTAATAATTAAATGCTGATTCGCATTCACCGTATTAAAACAGGCAAAATTCGAAGATGTTCCATCTGTTATAACAACATACCTGTTCAATATTCTACTCCCGAACACGACTCAACTCCGTTACACCGCAACTCACGCCAAATCTCTGTTCGCTTCAAATCCTAAAATCTCTGTGTTGGAAGGTGTTCGAAACTTCTCACTCGGTTATCTAATCCAGGAAGTAACCCTATTGCTCCGCCGACTGATAACAACCTGGCTCGCACGGCACTCACCCACTTCCAAGCATCATCACCCATCACCTTTCGATCTCTTAGATGTAGATACTCTACCGAGACGATCAATTTGCAGGGGAACGGCAGTGTCTGAGATGAAGATCCTAATTCTAAATCCCCTGGAGGAACATTCGGTACGTCTACCATGTACACAGCACGGGAGGGAAATTAATAATAGCGTAAATGATTAAACTAGGCGGTGCAGGCCTTTCGGAGCCACTTCCATTCCTCTTATTTCCATCCACCGAGAGGAGCATAATTAATCAGCTTTTCTAATAGCTACCAATTCCGACTAATGGTCACCTACCAAATTAGGCATAGTTTTCATATCTTACTTAGGCATATGATCAAATCCAACTGTAGACTTTTAAATGGCGGGAACTCCAATAGGATAGCATCCTTCCCATCAGGAGTTTGACACAGATAGCAAATTGAGAGGCCGCTCACTAGCGTGCCCACAGAAATACATACAATCCAGCGAATGTCCTGTAGGGGCGGAGCTAGAGCGGTTTTGAAGAAATGACGGCGGGGCTGACTGACTGGGACAGTCATCAGGGAGCTGAGTTTCTATACCGATTCATGTCTGCCACTTCTCTCCCACCCAACTCCCGCTCATCCCCTTCTTTTTCTTTCCTTGCTGGAAATCACTTTGGCCCGTTTCCCAGTACATTCAAACCTGTTCAAAATCCCAGGGTCGGGATTGGCCAGTGCCCACGCCGTCCCACTCTGAGTCGGGATGAGATTCCCAACCAAGTGCCTTATTTAAAAGCCTTTTCAGTTTACACGTCCGGACATGTTCTGAATACGAGTTCGTTTCTGATTGTGAGCATCTCCATCCCTGCCTGTCTGAGCCTCTCTCTCTGGAATCACTACTACTACTTGTACTACTACATACTTTTCCCAAGCTACATCTCTCTAGCACAGAGCTCCTCGCTACGTGCCTTGCTGTATTCATGAGGGGCGCGGGATGCTGGTTGGGATCCGCCGTGCTGTTGACGGCGAGATAAGTACGAGACGAGAGTGTCTATGCTCATACACTCACCCACAGATCCCCTTTCAACCTTTCAATCAGGCTCGGAAAGGGAGAGAACCATGGTGAACAAATTCATTTACTTACTATTACGACGACTACTCCATCCCAACTCCTGTCCTATCAAATGCAAAAACGAAAGGAGGGCGGGGGAACGCAGCGAGAGTTTTCCAGAAGAACAGAAACTTCATCGGCTCTATTCACTGGAGCAACTCCTCATTAGCCCAATCATTACCACAACTACTATTGTAGCTACTAACATCAGTCGTCTTAAATAGTTCAAGGGGAAATGGAACTGCGCTAACTCCTCAACCATGTTTTTGGACCGCTAGGACCCTTAAACACAACTACAGGTCATGACTGGAATGGACAACCTGCCAACGGACACACACACACACACACACTGACAGATACAGTGTTCTCAAAGTGTTCAAAGTTCACAAACCGACCACAACAACAGCAGCCTCAACTTTTCTAGGATAAGTACATGTGCAGCTGTCAGAGTTACTCCGCCTCCCTCGCACAATAAAACAGATTCCTCGTTGTTACCCATGTAATAGTTGCTCCCAAAAAAAGTTATACTCGCTCAGGGGATCCCAGAAGGAATCAAAATCATTCAGTTCTGGCACAAGTCATAATAAGTTCTGAAGGGAAAACTTTGAGAGAAATCATGGGCGCGGCGGCGGAGGTCCACGCCACAATCCCCTCCCACAAGCCATGGGCACATGCTCACTAACTCGTCTGTGAGGAGTTCTGTCTTTTCATCCCTAATCCATATCTCTCAATCTATCTCACAAAAATATTTCCTATCCAAACCAGTACACAAAATCCAAGGTGGAGCACCGGTGTTCTTCTCTATCCAAACCAGCTAAACCCACCCAATACCCCTCCCCCCCATCTTCAATCAAAGGAGAGCAGGAAAAGGCGGAGATGCAGCAGCAGTAATAGTAGCATTAGTAATGGAAAATCAAGTTACTCCACTGTTCGAAAGCTCAATCAGCTCATCATCATCATCTTGGGTGAAGGAGGAGCGGGTGTTCAAAGCGGCTCCGAAATCAATTCCGCCTCGCTGTCCTGCATATAACATTGTATAACAAGGGAAAACAGAGCCCGCTGTCTATCAGTAAACACTCTTCCACCTCTTTCACGACTTATCCACACACTCTTCCCACATTTTCCAAACATTTACCATTTTATGGAAGAGTCCGCCTCGGGTTGTAGTGGTAGCAGTCGTAGTAGCACAGCAAGAACCAGCTGCGAGCTCTATCCTTATGCACGTTTGTGTGTCAGTGTGTGCCTATGCAATTCCCAACTTGCCACAGCCTACAGCTGACGACGACACACCTGGCTGGGAGAGGTAAGAAGCGAGAGTAACGGAGGAACGATGAGCAATCACCACGGCTATTATACAAGCACACAGTCCCAGTCTCATAATAGAGGTGAACCATACTGGGACTTCTGGCCGAGTTCCACACAAAGTCGCGAATCCCGCGCCCGCTCACCTTCTCCGCCGTTCTCGAAGGAAAAAGCCGCTATTGCACAGTCCCGACTCTCGCGACTGCATATGAGGAAATTACCAATTTATGACCTCGGCATATAACCACGTCCCACTCTAGCTATTACAATCCCTTTCCTAATAGTTTTGGCCAGAACACGGCTCGAATTTGCCCGGCCCGGTTCAGCACCTTCCCAAATCCATATAGGATGTACTCGGGGCCACACACTCACACACATACAACTTCCTTCCGCCCGCCACTCCCAATACCTCCTCCGACTTCCTTCTCATCGTTACCAGTCAACAGCCCAATAGCCCTGAAGATCATCTTATAGTACACACACACACACACACACACACACACACACACACACACACACACACACACACACACACACACACACACA
>WJFA01004766.1:0-10206 GCA_009870155.1 Pseudobourletiella spinata
GAGGTGCCAATGGCCACTACTTATAATCCCAGTCCTTCCTCCCACGAGCCACGGGTACTGCAGGATGTTTTGCTGACTTGGTTGATGGTGGTGATGATGATGATGATTACAATAAGTGGATAATGATACGCTGAGATGTGGAAGAGTGTGAATGAGATGTGAATGAGTTGTTGTCTTTGTTGTTGTTGTTGATGTTGTTGTGGTGGTGGTCTTCGTCATGTTTTTTATAAATTACTTGATCCCCCTTCATATTAGATTATTATTGTTGCTGTTTCTTTAAATTGCTCTAGTTGCCATCCTTTGAGTATCGTAATGTGTTTTTTTCGTAGGCTGTTCCAACCCGCCTTCGATGTGTAAATACTATTGAGTACACGTTCTACATACACACTCTTCAAGGGTCGTTATTGTGATGGAACAGAGACACAGAGAGCTATATGCGTATGTAGCTGCATAGTGAGCCCTGCTGGTCCCAGTTCTCATATACGCATATGTATATATATGTATACATGCATGCATACATATGTACATGTATACACGTATGCATATACATATGTTGATGTATTCGACAACATTACGTGAAGAGGAGCTATATCAAATTAACATCCACACATATAATTTACCCAGTCAATAACTTTTATTGGCGCGCTCAGTCAGAGCAGGTTCATGACATGAACATGGTTACAGGAAGGGAATTTGTGTATTCTGTATGTGCATATACAGAGTGCCAATTACCACAATGTATTGTGGGAATGGGTGGGCATTGATTTTTTTTCAAAATTACAAAAAACACCCTCTCAACTAATGTACTTGGAAAATATTTCCATTGGAGCCCGGTAAGGTGGCCATTGACGGAAATATGGCCGGTGGTGTATGGGATGATAATAGGTGTGTGGGAGCCATGATGGAGGGAATATTTGAAAATTTGATGATTTTGGGATGTGTCTGTGTGTAAGTTTGTGTGTGTGTGTGTGTGTGTGTGTGACATGGTAGGTCCTTGTACCGCTGTAAATGACAGTTTAAACTGCAATTTGAAAACCCGCGGGTTTCATAACAGAGATTTTTTTACTCAAAAAAACCGTTATTCCTCCCTCTCTCATACCCCATCATAATGCAGGAGTCTAAATGTGTGGCTGGGCGTGTGAGAGGAGGCGAGCACAGGGGTTTTTTCCAATGACAAATACTGTGCACACAAAGGAATTATTGGACTCTGTCCAACATTTTCCCCATGTGCAGCGGGATAAATTTACCATATTGGAAATCTAACTGCCCACTCCCGAGTTCCAAGTATGTGTACACACTCCGTACATCCGCTTTTCCCACGACACGACCAAAACACTTTTGTACATATCTACAAGCACTTTTTTTTGTACGTACGTATCCTGTTGGCACCTCGTAAAACCCTGTTCTGACATGTGTTTGTCCCCACGTCGTTTCCACTTGATCTGTACATAAAATCCCATTGACATTTTTCACTTTCTCTCTCTCTCTCTCTCTGTCTCTCTGCTTTCGTGTACCAAAAGAAACCCTTGTACAGTGTTGAACCTTGACCAATTCAGAACGTTGTTGTCGCTGTTGGGAAATTGCTTACTTTTTCCGTCACAAAAAATCGGTCCGTACGTGTCGTCGTCCCTCATCCCAATCCAACCCGACCCTCTCTCTCCCACTGCACTGTCACCTTGGGATGATAGTTTTAGTTTGTTTTTCTTTAGGGATTTTGGGCGGGAAAAATAGAAAGAAAAGCGGATACTTTTGAATACGAGATATGTGGAGAATTTTGATGAAGGAAAAGAAAAATAATCTTCCTCATTACGAGCATGATGATATGGTTATGTACATGTGTATATATGTGTACATAAAAATTGAATTTTACATTCGATCCGGTACACATTATGTGACGGCCTATCCCCATGCACGTGTGTGTAAACGAAATGTTTTCCTGTAGCGTTTTACATACATATAGCAAAAAAGCTCATCCCATTGAGGCGGGACTTTTGAAAATAGGGTTCATACCCCTTCTGTACTCCCTCCCATATCTCTGTCTCTCTCTCTCTCTCTCTCTCTCGTCCCTACTCTGTGACCACTTTTAGATTGATGGATTTATGATGATGACCCCCTAGCAGGAATGGTTGTCCTTGTTCTTTGATCGTATCTGTGTATGTAATTATTGTGATAGGCCAAGTCTATATCAGACGTCTGAGCGAGACCAAAGAGCAGATGGGTAAGTTTATACATATATATACGTACACCTCATGACTCCCGTTGCCGAAATCGCATGTTGTTACTCGCTGTTACTATATAGTATTGCTACGACTTACTTCTAAAACTGTACTCCTACATATGTACATAAGTATATAGTGTACCCTGTGTGTTATAACTCTGTGTGTTTGAATAGCAGCAGCAACATTTGAAGAGCTGTGCGCGGAGTGGGAATGTGCCGCTCCTCGTAGCTCAAAGTGTACTAGTTGTATCCTTGGAGGAGCATGCGCGGGGGGATGATAATTATCATTATTATTATTGTTATTATTCCCCTTGTGCCTGTCCAATTTTTCCCTTTCGGGTAGTAGCCGCCATCCAGGAGTCGCCCATGGGCGACCCCCTGAATTTCACCAAAATTCTCATTCACATTAATAAAGGCTGGAAACTATATGGCCATGGCCTGGAGGTCAACTGGGAAGAGTGATTGTTTCCTGGTGTGGAAAACTGTGCGGATGGCTTTATGCGAATGGTTTCTCAGTTGGCTCTATGATGAGTGGAGTTTGCCAACCAGTTTGAAGTATAGATTTTCCGACGTGCCACCCGGGGGGTCACAGTGGCCTCATCGGAACCTGGTGTTTGGCTTCTTGCATGTGCGTGGGGAATGTGTGTGTGTGTGTGTGTGTGTTATTAATATATTGCTCGGTGTGGTGTTGAGCTCGGTTACTCGATGTGGCCCTTTCCTGAAAATCGCATGGTACATATCTTTTGGTAAATTGTGTGATGAAGCGTTTTTGCGTGCGTGTGTGAGTGTGGGTTTCAAGGGTCGTTGAATTTGTGGTTGAAATTCGTTGAAGGGAAAGTTAGTGTGTACCTGTGTGTGTTTGGGAATATGTTTTCCTCCGTATTTAGCGTGTCCAGTGGCACACGTATTGACCCCCTGGTCTGGCCAACCTCGTGCAAACTATGTAGTTAAAACGAGTTTCCCGCGAGCAAGTTTATTTTTGCGGCAATGGTCCAGCGGGTTTCTCGGGATTCTGGTTCGTTCTGTGACCAATTTAAGGTGGTCACCAGGCTGACCTTTGGCCGGCACGGAGTTCCTTACTTACTCATGGAGGCCTCCCGGAGGGTGGGACAGCGGCGGCGTGGCACACCGATTGATCCGCTGAATCACCTGACGTTTGAGCCTATTTCTGTGAACGTAACCCCTTTGCTATCTCTGTTCGGATTTTTCCCGGGGTTTTATCCTCCCCGCCTCACTTGTTCAAATTCAAAGAGCTTACCTTAAAGTATGTATGTACATATATATTGTATATACGGTGCATGAAGGCTACTTCTATGAGCTCGATGGTATGGTGATTCCATGATGATGCATGATCTATACAATCAACACTACTACTGCTGCTGGCTGAACATTGGAAGAGATAATAATAATAATAATAATATGCGTGCTCCTTCCTACATGCACATGTGTTTATTGCTGGCTAAAGCTTAAACGAGAAACATGTAACCTGTATTATTATGAGGAAGGGTGAGGAGGAAATTAAGGGAGGTGAATGTGTCTTTGGGGATCTTGTTTTGAATGCCATGGTTATGGTATGATCTAATGTGTGCCCGCGTGTGTGTCTCCATGTGATGCTAAGCGGATCAGAGTGAAGGGAATGGAAAGGTTGGGCAGGGCTTTGTCGATGTGTTGTTGTGGATGGATGATGTTCTGCTACATTCGGATTTTTCTCATCTTTTTTGAATCTTTCATGTTTGAAAGGAAATTTTTCCGCGAATAATAATAATAATAATAAATATAGGAGTGAGCTTTTACCACGCATTTGATCCCCTCCCAGACGACATCCTTTCAATTTGATTATGATTGAACGTAGCGGTGGTAATTAGTTAATGTTTTGAACTGATGGGTTCGGTGGGATTCATTTGCTTGAGGGAAAATGGATGAAACTTGTCAATGATAATGATAATGACGTTGGTGACGCTCTGCTACCAACGACTAAATTGAGTGGTTGTATTTTATTATTATTATTATTGAGGGGGAAAGTTGTGTAATGATGATGAGGATTGTGAAAAATGTGGGTGCCTGCTCGCAATGCTGCTACTACTACTGTAGCCATGGCTGCTCTTGTGATAAGAGTCTTATGTTCTCGAGAAATGACTGCATTCTAGTGTCTTGGATTTGTTCAAAGTTTTGGCCTTCTGGGCGTGTGGGTGGCGACGAACTAAAACATGTTATTAATATCTGTTTGAGTTGGCTCTCCGGGGTTGTGCATGTGTTTGCACTGCGAGTTGGACAAATGATGCTGATGCTGATGATGATGATGATGATCATACTGGGAAGATTCTATGGGCTGAGTGTATATGCACATGTATGTATTCATAGCGCATACAAATGGTAGTCTGCGCCCCTTGCCCTACATGGGGGATTAAAAGATGTTGTTTTTTGTTTTTCTCTGATTCTGTTTTTGGGAAAGCAACTTTTTGGCTCTTCTGGAGTGAGCAAGGGATAAAGAGCTGGAGATGTCATCCTGTGGAATGTGGTGGCTGGTGATAGTGGTGCTGGTTTATTTCCACCTCAAAGATTCATTTTTACGGCTCAAAAAAATCATGTACATATGTGTGTGTGTGTGTGTGTGTGTGTGTAAATCTTCGCTTTGAAGATATACGCATATGTACATACACGTTGGTTTCTGTCGCTCTCGCTCTGGACTATGGAATGTGTAGAACTGCTGGTAATATTGTGGTTCTGGGGTTGCATTAAATAATTGGCCTAATTAATGGCTTTAATTGATTTTCAAATTATACTTCCCTACTATGTCCAGACAGTTTAAAAAAATTTGAATCTATCACTACAATTTTTTCTGTACGGATAGTCATTGTGTGTGGAGGTGGTTGAGTGCTCAAAAATAAGGTATAGAGCTTGTCTTGGATTTTGACTATAACTAAACAAATGGTTCGGGAATACATGCGGCGGCTGGTGAGGGGAGGAGTTCATTATTCGTCAATATATGAAGATTTTAGAAGCCTCGGGGAAGGTTGAGGAATGTTCCAGCGCTAGCTATACAATCTGCTGCGCTGTAGGCTGTTGCGCAACCATACACGCATTAGATATTACGTATGTGAGTGGTGGGGACATTTCTCACAGCTGTTCTGCATTATAGCTGACTGTTGCAGAGACGTATAGCCGAAGACTGTGGGAGAAGATATTATTAGCTTTACTTATTGCAATTACAGCGAGTGTTGCCGCAGATCCGCTTCTCTGACTGATGACGCGATATCCAATCCGGTTTTCCCGATAAAGAATATGTAATGTTTTGTATCTTATTTTTTATGTGACCCGGTCAAAAATATGTCCGGATCAGGGTCGAGCTTGTGTTGTATCATCAATCATCACCCGTTCAAGAATTTACTAGAATCTGATTACAGTTTTTTTGAAATCTGGTAAAAAATCTCCCATGTTCTAGATCTGGTTTATTTTAAAGGAACTCCATGAAAAATTTGTGATTCTTGATCTGACTTTCCAAGACCACATATCTGGATCAATTGTGGAGATCCGAAGAGTCTATTTCTAAATATTTCCAATCCATGACCTTCAGCGAACTCGACGATAACTAAATTCATGGCCGGTTGGAACTATGTGAACGAATCAAGATCGCGTTGCACGGCTTGATCTGATCCGTTATTTTATCAGATGAATGCAAATTATCTGGTCCATTATTACATCTAGTTTTCTGATCAGATCAGGATCTGCGGCAACACTAATTATAGTCGTAAATTTGAATACACGCGCTAAATAATGAGGCCTCCCGGTACTGTAGCGTAAACGAACTGCCCACACTCCACATCTCCCGATGGTCATCAGTGGATGGGATTTCGGGAGTATGAGTATGTATGATAACATATAGCAAATTTTAGTAAACTGGGTTTTACGGAGGACCTGGTTAACCCGCCTAAGTTTGAATTTGAGTAACCTTTTATCAAAAAAGGATCCGCTGTTAACCGCGGATCAAATAAACAACGCTTGTCTTTTCCATGTGATTTTCCACACTGACTGACTGACTCGGAGTTTGTCATGATTGTAAAAGCGGATTACTGAGCCATATTTTGACTTATAATTATCATTATAGAATCGCAACTTACTTAGTGGCGATGGCAAAATCCTACCTCCTATAGTACTGATAATACTTGATGAATTTGAGAGAGGAATTCGAGTGGAGTGGAATAATCTTGATAGTAATAATAATGATAATAATAATAATAATAATCAGTACAAGTAAACATAGTACGTAAAAAGTGTGGAATAATGTGTATTGTGTAGCTGTTTGTAGTCGCTCTGTGGTATTCTGGTGATGGGGATGCCTTTTAAAATTAGTGTATCGTACCAAGTTGTGCTCCTGTAGGACTGTACTGTAGGATGTGTTCGAGTTGTTTGTGCGGGCTGTCTATGTTTAGAATAGTTTGTCTTGAAATTTTGACGGATTTCTCGCAATGTTTTCTAGCCGCAACAGCATCCGCTAGGAAGGAGGTTATTCGTAACAAGATACGAGCCATCGGGAAAATGGCAAGAGTCTTCTCTGTCCTCAGGTAAATCTTCATGCAGTTTTCGCTGTGTATGGGATTATCTCATGTAACACATTACTATTATCATTAAAATATTCAAACATTTGCTCGAAAAGGTGTGGGGACGTTCATGTCTGTATGAAATGGTTTGTTGAAGGATAATAATAGTAACAATGGAATAGTGTGAAATAATTTCCTGCTTCCACAGTCTGCATTTCAAATTATGAAATTACCGCTCCGCTGTGCTACTAGTGGTCATAATTTGAAATGCAGGTGCTCTATTGCTCCACGGTTGACAATTTTCTAAAAGAAAATCTTTTTGACTATTTTCCACGACAGGGAGGAGAGCGAAAGTGTACTGCAGTTGAAGGGACTCACCCCCACTGGAAACTTGCCCCTCGGAGCGTTGTCTGGCGGTCGAACATCGCTCCGTAACGGTACTGTGGACATTGACTTGAAAATACTATACTATTTTGAGTATTTTCATATTTTCCTCCCTGTGGAGGTTTTGATGGATCTTTGTGATAATGTTGCTCATTATTATTTCCCACAGCGTTGACTGGATTTACGGCGAATCACAACATAATGTCCTTCGAAGAAGCCAAAGGTTTAGATGCAATCAACGAGCGGATGCCTCCGAGAAAAGAAGGCAGTTCGCCGTCATCGCCCAAGACAGCGACCCCGGCAGCGAAGGGTGGGCCGAAGAAGGATGGAGCCCCGGCGAGTGGCCGCAGTGATCAGAGCAAGACAGCCGCCATATGAAATCATGTAGAGTAAAAGAGAGAAAAGAACTTATTTAAGGACGGAAAGTGAAGAGAAAATGGATGATGATACTAAGTTAAAATATTGCGGATCAGATTAACCTGTACAAAAAATAAGATGATTCAGTGTAGGAGTTAAAGTTGACGACAAAAAAACACACACACATATGCAGATTGAACCGGAAGTGGGAGCAACGGATTTTGAGAGTAAATCTGTGCATGGTCATGGAAGGGGATGTAAAGAAACCATGGGGAAAACTATGGCCATTGATGCAGAAGGATGATAATGAGGAACGTGTTGTAATGTCTTCAAAGTATATGAGAAAGATTGTGTAGTCACCCAAAGCGCATTGAGCGGATTGGAGTGGTAAGAACAAGACGTTGCTGCCCGAGTCGTAGACCGAATGAACAAAAACCAGATAAATACCCTTGCTTACGTATTAGTGGACCCGTTATATGCATACATATAAATATCTAGAAATATATACATAAATATATATTCATGGAAAATATAATACACCCGATGCATCCAGTAATAATCACCCGATATCCTCTGTGGGTGACCTTTGAATCAATAATTTCGTACTACTACTATTATTATTATTATTATTCTTATTCTTATTATTACTATTATTATTCTTATTACCACTCTTAATCGTAATTTATTACTGTCGTAGTTATCATTACTGTTGTTATCATTATGATGATTGTACTCGTATTGTCTCATTGTTGTTGTTACACTTACACACATACACTCATGAGCACTGTTGTTGTTGTTGAGAGTTGATCGGATCGTTTGTTTGGCGGAAAACATGGTGGTACATTTAAAATTTGATCATGTGAAAATTCAGAGATTATACGAGACGGTTTCTATACTAAACAAAAAAATTATGGAGCCATTAAAAATTTTTAAGGCTGAGTGAGTGGGCTGTTGTGTAGTCAGTGGGGGGATTGTGTGGGGAAAGAAGAAGTGTTCGTTCCGCGGTGACAATAGCTGATGCACTCCCTTTTTTGTAGCCGACCCGCCGTCTCTGTAATAGCTGAAAAATGAGCATGACTGGTGTTGCCCGTGGTCCACACGGAAATGGGGACACGGCATATACAAAATTACAAGAGTCCTCGTCGGAGAACTCATACAATATTATTATATACTCTTGATTTCTGTCTTAGAGTCTTAGCCACCCTCGTGCATAATTAATTATCACTGTTAATAGCTCCTATAGTTGTAGATGTCATCGTAGGATTATGGTGAGAAGATTATGAACCTTATCATTATAGTTATGGTTATCATTACTATTGTTATTAATACTATTATTGCGATTATTACACTATATAAGTATACACTGATACTCCTCCTATCATTGAATACCGGAACGATCATGCATATGAAGCTTTATTAAATCAAACAAGTTAATTTACCCTCATACATATTCTCCCTTGATTTCCCCCCGCCCCCCGTTTCAGTCCCTTCTCACAGTGCATTATTTACGACTTACAACCTGAGTTATTCAAAGTACCTTGCCCACATACAAATACAGTCATAATATGTAGTGAATATATTGCACGGTTACACTTACATCCGTTTACTACTAGAATCCAGATGATGATGATGATGAAGAGGATATAAATATTACATAGTTACGGATATCCAGATCTATTGTAAAGTTCTATACTGTTCATCCTTGGGACACGGACGTACGGCGAGAATCTATATAAACTGCACATACATTTATGACCTTCACCCGCAAAGCCTGTTTGTAATAGTAAGTATAGCTTTTAAGGATCATACATACTAAAAAAAAGTGCTAGTACTGTAGATTAATGTAAAAGGATATAACGTGATTGTGCGGCGGAAGTACATGCGTAACAATGTTATAATTATTATTGCTATAATTATTAGCATATATATAAATATATATATATGTATATATACCTATAATATATGCATATGTACCATTTATAGCCTCACATCTTGTTTCCAATTTTTCCTATATGAACATTAATTGTAACTCGAGAAAATAATAGTTGTACTCAAATGCTATCACTATATGATGATTATTATTTATATATGGTTAGATGTATCTTCTTAATGGACAGTGTGGAAAATATCAAAAAACTATTGAGAAGGGATTCGACGAATGATGTTGTATAAAAATAATCCTACCGTGTACGAAGCATGAGTCTTTTGCAATTTTCCCGGTGAAAATGCAAATTTCATATTATTATGAGTTGATAAGATTTGACTTGGTACGTCCTATACATAGTGTTTTTTGCCTCTTCAATGTTGTCAAGTTATTCGCTGAATGAATTATTAGTACTTTGAAATTGTAATATCTTCCCTTCTCTCGTTTCATTGAGGAATTGTATAATGTTATTTCATATATGACCTTATGTGCTTGCAATAATCAACACGCACGTCGGAGTCGTTCCAACCTATTATTATAGTTGGCATTGACAACCATACAGCCAGCAGTCCACCCGCTCTGTAGCAACTCCGGTTCAAAAAAACGGCTGCCCCGCCCCACAGCTTTCTTTTGCCATTTGGAAGCAAAACAAAGCATTTGAATTAGAGTTCAAAAGGTCTCAAAATTCGTGCCTGTGAGAGTCTGGTGAAGTGTGTTGAATAGCCGTGTGAAGAGTCTACTGATACTTGCTAAATATCTTTTTCTGTCTCTCTCTCTCTCTCTCT
>WJFA01004767.1:0-10206 GCA_009870155.1 Pseudobourletiella spinata
ACGTTAAAACATCCTATAGCGCAAACACTTAGTGACCCCCAGATGAATTTACAGCATTGCTTCTGTGAGGAAGTAGCGCACTACCATTAGCAATAGACTCCTTCGGCTCTCTGTCCTCTGATGAGGGGGCTGTTTTGTTCCGGTTTTTAAGATTTGCCAGCTTTTGCAGTGGGGTCGGGTGGGGATTACTTTTGGCAGACATGGCGATGGATACTGCTAGGTAATAAACAATTTTTTATCAGATTAAACCTGTAAAAACAACATATGCCAATTTAAATCTGCCTACAAACTTACTTTCTTTTTCATAGAGTTTGGAAGTGCTGGAAGACCGTGAGCGACTTTTGCCCTTGCTGGCGGAATTGCTTGCCGAATCCAAATCATTCCCTAAACTCACATTGATACTTTCCATGGATGTTTTGTGAGAGATGTGACCAGAAATGTACGACAAGGTGGGTGAGACAGTCCGCTCATTGGTTTCACACTTTGCATTGGCATTCATGTCCGTCTCATCCAGCATTTCCTGGGACTCATGCACCTCTGCTTTCGTCGTCACCATGATGATTTCTCCAGGAAGCTGAAAATTCAAAATTGATATAAAAAACGTCGAGTTATTTGAATAAAGATGCGCGAATGTTAATTTTAATTAATTAATAATATCCAAACCCACCTCCACATCCGTTTCCGTGGAATTGCTTCGCACGCTACTCGCCCGGTAACGAAGGAGTTTGTGAATGTCGGACGAGTTTTTATGGACGACGTGTGCGGATTTCTGGTGGCGGTACGATTCTTTATCACCTTCGTTCGGCTCAAATCCTGGATTGTCCACTCCTATCACCCGCCCTGCTTTGATATTTAACGGTTCCTTCTGATGTGATGCACTTAAGCTCAGACCGCCGTTCGAATTCGACACCACTGGTCTATTTGATTCGGGAACAATGGGTGCAGACTTGATTTTACTCCCTGAATGAATTTTTTTGGCTTGATTCGGAGGTGCAATCACTTTGGGTTCAACATATTTCAGGTCCTCTGCAGAATCAGCAGCACCTTCGGGTGATGGTCGCTCAGGTATTTCTTCGGTGCCCTTGAAATTCCCCTCCAATTCCTCCTCATCTGTTGAGTGTGGATACAAGGTCGGTTTGGCCACTTGATCAATGCCGTTCTCATTCGCGTCCACCTCCATGTCAACGAGCTGGTGAGATTTGGGTCTGGGTGTGACTTCACCGGTACGTTCTGCCTCCTCCCGACGACGCCGTGCCTCATTCCGACTCAGATTAAACTTGGCTTTTTCCCTCTCCTGCTCAATCAAACTGTCCTGCTGTACTCTGGCATTGATGTCGCCATAGTGTGCCTCAATGTACGTCACCAACCATCTTAAAATCAACAGAAAATTATCAATACAAAATTCCCTGGTGGAACATCACATCTGATTCACTTGGAGTCTCATACTTGAACCCAGTAAAAATCCCCTCGTCCATCTTGAGACTGTTGGCGGCACAAATGTCAACACGTGTTAAACAGCGGACTGAGTTGACAGTCGTAACCAAGTCCATGCTTCTAGTCAGGTCTACCTCGGACACAGCCCGGGGATCGTCTTGTTTATTGGCCAGTCTGATAGTTGCAAAATAGCATGCATATTTAATCTGAATTAACTTTTGCACTCAGCCATCATTATTTATGGACACTTAAAACATTTCCTTCCGTTCCTCTCATGTGGGAGGAATACAAAAGTGGGGAAAATAACTCTAAACTGCACAAATTTGAAATCTTACACAAGCACAGGCTTCCTCATCACGCGCTCGTCCCGCAAAACCTCTGCCAGAATCGCGCCGGCCTCCGGCAAGTCTTCCGGCTTGCTCGAGTCAACTACAAAAATAATTCCGTGTGCCTGCACCACAAAACAGATGACAAAATAATTGGATAATTAAATGAATTTAATGTGTCGATCAGAGATTTCCCACACTTACGTCCGCGTAGTAGTGCGACCAAAGTTCCCTCACGGACTCGTGCCCTCCCAAATCGTGAATTTTGATCGTCAAGTTTTTCTTCCGAATCTCAAAAGTGTTAAAGCCCTTAGTTTGAACGTAGGTGGGATCAGGTAACGTTTTTCGCACTGAAATCATCAATCCCACGATATATAAGTCATCACAACACATTTAACTTTCGTTGAGAATGAGATTCGAAGAATTGATATTTCCATCATTTGTATACACTTACATTTCCAGAGCCGTAAAGCTATCGTGGATTTCCCCACGCCTTGCAGTCCCAAAATGAGTATTACGATTGTCTTCTTCAACAGTTCTGCAGAGAGGGACAGAAAGGAAAATGATAAAAATACAATCTTAATAAATTTTCTATGACGCTGAGAATTTCTGACTGATAATTTGGAAGAGCATGGATTCATCACATGACTCTTTGCTACACTATGCGAGGTACACTGCAAACACTCACTCCGGTTGGCACGCCACTGGTTGATGGCGAGTCCGACTCTCGCGATTCCTAATCGCAGGACATTTCCCATCTGATAACCAGACTTAACAAGTGGAATAAAAAAAGTTGCGTATTCTCCCCTTCGTCCGCACCCGTGGATTTGTTACTGTGTTGTTGTTGTTGTTGTTACTCCTCTTACTATTATATATTATGCAAGATCTGAAGAAGATTTAGGAATGACCCCTTTCCACCACTAGCTTCCGCTTGGAACGCTTCAAATTCATCTTGAATTCACACAAATTATTCCGTCGTAAAATCAGGAGCGAAATGAATTTTCCCTCGCATGGCACCTGCTCGCACATTTAATGACTCGTGGATGGCAGCAACCCGGTCGGCAATGTATGGTCAGTCACTTATTATTCTCAACGGCTCCACGCACGGAAGACCGTACAGCTCACAGCTTAGCTCCGCTCAACGGTGATCCGCTATATATGCCTTCCGTTCATTTGCCCCCTGCTCTGACTCTCACAGTGAGTTTATCTGAATTTCTGTTTGTTACTCCGGTGTCATGGCAACATTCCGAGGAATTCGATCCACTACCTACATATATCTATTGAATATTTCCGGGGAGCAATGAAGCCTAAGTTGCCCGAGTGAGTCATGGCATGGCATATCTGTGAAGTTTAGGAACACTGATGGCAGTCGGTGCATGAATTATCCTGTTATCTTAATGACTTGAATACACTGGAACCTGGCTTTTTCGAACCCTCTAAACCGGACTTGATTGTATATACCAACACGGGTTCTCATGTGTCAAGCAAAAATAACAAAAAAAACATGCAATCAATACCAATTATCTCAAAACCCTTTGATATGACCCTCTCGATTGTTCGAACGTCTTTACGTGACTTCCGGATGCAAACTAACCCGTTATCACGCACTAGTCATAGTGTTGCTGGCTTCAACAGTGTCATGTTGCCGTCTAGGTGCGAAATCTCATGCGTGCTGTAGGCATTTGAGATGATGAGCATAATAAGTTGTCATACGCGTGCGCTGGGATCACAATGAGATGCAATCTCAGACAATACAAAACGCCTGTGAGGAACGGAAAAGAAAAGATCTGTCTTTGCAGATCAGTCTTTGTTAAAACTATTGTAATTATTGTTGAAACTGGCTCTGGAAAATCTCAAGGTGCGATGGGGTCCTTGAAAAATTGTCAATCTCTCAAAATCGGACAAAAATCCTTGATTTTTTATGAAGCAAGAACTTGGACGAAAATAAGTTTTCCCAAAATTCGTTGAAACTGAAGCCAATCGAAGCCGATGAACGTACGTGGCCCCCCATGGCCCACCCTCGCGCTTTTAATGAGTATAACGGACTCAATCGTCCTGTATTTCATCCGACAATCCAGGCAACATCGTGGGACGGATAATTCCGAAAATATTACACCAACAAGCATCAATAATTCAATACACCTTTTAGTAATATACCCTCCCGCCACAAAATCCCAATGGGATTTTGACCAATAAAAAACTGCTGCAACTATTTATGAATCCCTGCACTACTTTTATTTTTATGGCTACTATTTCACATTCAAAACATAGGAACACTCTCTCGGAAATACAACTGCATGCCGTAACTGGCAGGTAGGACAAGTTTTGCATAATTTAACGTTGGCAAAATGCTTAACTCTTGCGCCAGCACAGATTCATTGGATTTATTAATGTCAGCATTTAATGGAAGTGGACAACTTTTTCAATAGTGCACACTTGGATGCCTGTGTATGTGTTAGCACACGAAAACTGTGATGCGAAAAACTACTGTACAGTAACCACTACATAAATTTTAACAGAATTAATACAAGCCATGCTCAGTCAGCCATTACTGCGTTCCCTCCGCTGCGTCCAGAAGATGGCATGCGGTCGAGTCTTTGCTCGTGTCCAAGTTGATTCGAAACGTGATACAAAAATCACACTGCTGTGCAGTCGTCCTGTTCTTCGAAACTCAATTCATTCAAACTACAGCTTAAGACGTTAAGCATACTGATAGAGGCGTTCAGTAAAGTTGATTTTTCCATCCATTTTATCATACCCATTGAGACAATGGAGTATTTTCCAGTGACGCACAAAATTAGCTTAAAAATCTCATTGTTGAATGTTGAATTACTCATGCTTCATTACGTCTCTGTCATATTATAATACACTGAAACTTCTTTGGTATATGATTTCGCCTTGGCCCAAGCAGCCTTGTACATTTCTACACACACACACACACATTTACAAACTGAATGAGTTAAAGCAGTTGAAACAGAGTTCAGTCACTGAACTTCAGTAAGGCAAACTACGATGATGGGAGCAACACCGTGTTGTGAGCCATGTGGAAAAGAAACTTTTTCTCACTAACCTGCAAAAGCAGAAATATAAGGTGGTGCGCTGGGGCTTTGTGTGTTCCATGCGAGTGGGGTTTGAGGAGTGATGATTTAGCTCGCAGTTCGTCCACGTCTTCGCCCAAATTAAGTGGACTAGTTTCAGAGCAAGGTTTCTTATGATGATGGCCAGAGAATGCTGATTAATCAATAAAAGGAAAAGGAATGAGAGCCTGTGAGAGTCGAGGTGGACGTATTTATCTGTACACACTACAGTGGCCGCGTACTCGTCGTAGTCATTCGTAAAGCCGTAATACCGTCTACCGAGTCTCTTTCTGTTGTTGACGCTCAAAACTCTGTTGACTGTCTGTGAGAGAGGAAAATGTAGGATTTTCCATTAGTGACTGCTAATCGTTAGGGTGCCCACTCTGCCCTGGTTTAGTAAAGCGCATATTTAACAGTACTATTCTCTTTTCTGCTATATGCAAAAAGACCCTGGCCGATTTCATTAAAAGTTCCCCGAACATGCTCAATTGCGGTTGGTATATGTAAAACTACCGCTCAAAAAAAAACCTCAATGAATTCAACAATCCAACAACAACAACAACGGAATCCCCTTACAATTATTGCTCCACTCACGCAATCGCCTTTGCGCCTTTTTAAATGAAGGCCACATTACCGCCTTAATGGAATTTTATAGAACAGTAATGATAATAATCGGTGTTGTGTGTGTACACCCCCGCAGGAGGCTGGGTTATTGCTCAACAGAACGTATACGTACGTGTAATGCTATGAATTCCTCAATGGCTCCGCCGCACGATGATCAATCAGAGCACATCAATGGTCATCCGCATTTGTCCCGCGGAGAATTGAATTGGCCGGAATGGCTTGGGAGGAATTGCAATTGCAATGCTCAGCATATCAAAGCCATAGTTATACGAAACGAGCAACACGAACACGAATGATACAGCGTGAGCTTGAGCGTGCTGGGTGTTTTGTGTAGGAATAAAAAAATTAATCAAGTGATCTGTTCTTACGATAAGCCGGCTTTTCTCTGGTAAACAAAAGCTCTCGAACGATACCAGAGAGAGAGAGAGAGAGAGGGGGGAGCCACAGAGATAGAGAGATGCGAGCGAGGAGGTCAATGTACAAGTTTTACCTACTCACCTGTATTTAATTCTGTAAGGTGTGTTCTCTCGAACCGCATAGCCACAGGTTGCCGGTAATCCTCTCCTCTCTGTAAAATAACTTGATATTGTCGTCATTAACTTGCACTGATTGTAAACGCTGATTTCCCTTCACACAGATGCTCCTCATGGACGTGCATATGGCCATGGATGTGCCGTGCCGCATACCTTCTTCTTGGATGGAAGCAGCCCCGCCTGTCTCCATGACTTTTACAATGGCACATAGCTGAGGGATGCATTTTTCTGGCAAACCATTGAATAAGCGTCATCATCATCATCATCATCTCCTTCACCTCGTCGTCGAGTCGACATCATCATCATCATCAAGATGCACCCCGACCTTTTCCCTTTCCTGTACACTGTACTACACTACAACAATGCAAGATCACATCCAAGAATTTCTTACTTGCGGTTTCATCCCAGCATTTCAGCCGTTGCCGCCGCCAAGATTTTCGCTCAAGAATTTTTCCTAAAAATTACAGCAGTAGTCAAGTCAACAACAAGGAAATGAAGTGAAGAGAAACTGTTTGGGAAGAGTCATCAGACAAATATTTTACTCGCCATCTGCATATACATAAGAAGTTGGGAATGTATGTGTTCGATTCAAGGTCAGCCCCGTCCAGGTGGTAGTGATGTGGTATCGTGAACTGTGCGATCGCACAAGAAGTTGTAACATTGTCCGTAATGGCCTGGTATTGGTGCTCCGCAATCGTTCCAGTTTCCCTGTCAATAATAAAGACCGCAGCAGTGATCATGTGAGGTGAAGGGTCGATTCTGATCCAATAATAATGTTTGGGACTGTATAGAGGGGAAGGAGCAACGTGGAGGGAATCATGGGAAGATCACGAATTTTCCATTTAAAATAAACCCTTTGTGTCTCATTACAATAATTTTTTCTCTGTCCCACTGATTCACATTTGCACGAATCTGCACTGGGAATGAAGATGATGATGAGGATGATGATGATGATCATTGAGGGGGGAGAACCTTTGCCTACATTTTTATACCTCTCAAGCTCACATGCGTGATGCTTATTTATCAGCATGGGCCAAGCCCGTATTTTGACCACTACCACCACTACTACTCGTTCGTTGTTGTCTCGGTGAAAACCACAAGTGCCTGCGTATGTAAAAGATGTGTACACGAACGAGTGTACGCGCAAGTCCTCTCCGCGCGCATCTTCCTCAATCGCCGGAGGGAGTAATGGGTTAGGCATGAAGGAGTTATTTGTATATGGCTTTTAAAACTATTGTTGGGCAATTGGGAGGATGGGAAATGTACAGGATAGTTATAAGCTCTGACATAGATTTTCCGAGGAGGAACAAAAAAAATAACGAGCGAAAACCTCCTTGTTCCATGTAAATGTATGAGAGTCTCTCGGCAGTCAGATGAAAAGTGAGTTTTTCTTACGCCGATGACGATCCGCATAGCATCACTCTGTCCAATGTGTCGTCTCGTGTCTACTACGTGTCTATGGTATCCGCCCGCATACTCGCTTGTTCTACATGTCGAGTACATGGGACAAGCTCTGTGAGCCTCTTCCTGTGCATAAAATACATGGTAAAATCAGCAGTGATGATGATTTTGGCAGGATTATGCGATGAGACTCTGCATCACTTCCCCGTTTGCACTAATCAGCAGGGTGGGGGATGACGATGATGATGAGGACACTAACTTTCGCTTTTCAATTATTAATTCCCTTTCAAAGGTCAATGATTCAGTTCAGAGCGGAGTCGCAGACACTGTAGAAAAGTGTACCGCTGGGACATAGACACATAAGTTGTACACTCTCGAGCAAGACTCATCGCAGCATCCAATCTCAGAGCATTTGGAATTTGTGTGTTCAAGAATGCAAAAACCAATTGATGGCAGAGCGGCAGATACGGTCTGCGGCGGGGGCAGAGTTAACAATAAAGGATGTGATGAGGTGATATGTCCCGTCAATTTAGTTGAGACATATGTGCGGTTTTCCCACCTCAATTAACCTGACAGTGTGCAGCAGTGATCTCGTTCCTGTAGAAAAGATACAGGATGCCATCACACCAAATGACCATGAGGACTACCCTAATGGGATCCCAACTCAAGTATCCTCTTACATTTGTCCCATAAATACTGATTAAGAAATAAATATGTGAGTCAGAAAACCAAAAGAGTTTCATTCATTACACAGGTGAGTCTTTCAGGTGAGGATCATGTTGGATCTCACAGTCAGAGAAAGCATCATCTCTACCCCATACGTATCGAAATTAGTAGCAAAGTACACGACCACTACGTGAGCCACTTCTTCTTCTTCTTCCATGTTTCCTCCGCCAAAAAACTTTGCTCAAACTTTTCAAGAAGATATGCGAAATGTGAACATTACACTCTCGGAGGATTTAAACACATTGTAATTGGATGCTTGACACGGAAAAATTGGCCGTGTTGTTACACACTCCACTCACAGAATGGAGAGAAACCAAATCTAAATGATCACAAAGACACCCCGCACAGCTCCCACCACCGCCGGCCTGTTTCAAACTCTGCATCCGTTCAGAGAATAAGTCATACTTCTATAGTACAAGTGAAACGCCACGGTATTATTCTGCATCCTCCTGAACTTCTGTTCTGATACTTCTTCTGAAGAAAAGTATTCGCCACATGCACCCACACAAAACGTACTGCAACTCCATGGATTAACTCATACACAAGAGAGCGAAAATGGATATCCGAAAGTAAGATTTGAGGTGAATATGAGATTAATGAGAGCCTCTCACAGACGCAAAAGACTTTCATCGGATCTCATGCTATGTGCATAAAGTTGTTGTCATGACCAAGAAATTATTGGTGGATCAAATTGCAGACTCGTGACCGCGCCGTACACACTGTACTCCACTACTTTGGGTTAAGTCCTGTTCTCGGTACAGACTATGTATTTATTTAGGTGATATTGGAGAGGTTACACTTGGATTTCCACGTATTTATTCACAAGTACAAGCTGCCGGTGAATCAGTTCACCTCGTTAAAGATTCAAGGGAGCAAAATGGAAAGATGAATATAAAAACGGTTAGCCCTGCACACAGACAGTTGGATTTCTGGCAAACTTGAGGTTGACAGGGTAAGTTACGTGTATAATAATGCGTGTAATCCCATGCATATATGTGTGCACACACACACATAACATAGCTATCTGGTTAAAAATTAGGAGAGCGTCCAACTAATCCAGCCTGGGCTAATCAAATGGTTGTGAGGTGACTCAATAAGATTTTTTTCCCATTCAAAATTCAGCGGGCTGTCACTCAATTAGATCACGTCGCAGCTTTTATGTCGTCATGAGCATGTTGAGCATGCCGGCTCGTTGGCTTTTTATTCTTGATGCCAAACAGCATTGCCATGCCATGCCCGCGTTCCCACGATTCCTATACATCTATCTACATGCCTTTTTTTATATGGACGGTGAAATTAACAAGTGTGACTGGCTGTCGCAGAGGAATTCCGTAATATGCTGCAGCTGCTGTCGGTGCACACAGTTTTTTTTACTATTGGCACATTGAAATAAATTGGAGGATTTTTCCCGTAAACAGGCGAGATGTGTAGGCATTATTACGGTGGCCCGTTTCAAGTTCCCACTACTGACCAGAAGAGTTTCAAATCAAATTCCATTATTACTAGTACAATCCCCGTATGTCGCCGCCGTGTGTAGTTGCAATTGCCCAGCTGCGGTAGTTCTTGTTGCCATTACAATTATATTGTTTCCCAAATGAGTTAATCCGGCTACGGTCAGGAGCATTAGCGGTTAGCCTTGAAACGTGGCTCACGTCCATAATAATTGTGTTATACAGCGTGTGTGCCACACTACACACACACACTGTATAGTTCATCTCCATGATTTAATGTCGAAAAATTCCCCCCGTCACGTCTCATGGACACCGCAGCATGGCTATTACTTGTGTGTATACACACCTTCAACTTTGTGATGTGCTCATGACAAGTGAGTGTATTTACAGTTGGAAGATGCCCATCTGTTCTCCCGTAATCACACAGCTGTGCGCTTGAGTTATTTCTGAACATGTTTAAAAATGTGTGAGGCTTTTAAAGGAGGAAAAGAGTGTATGAGCGTCGACGTGTCATCATCAGCGTTTCGCTGCCCAAAACATTATGGCGCGCGCGATTGTACTTGTCCCTGGCAGATCACACCTTCGGCGGGGTGGCAATAAGGATGATAATTTTCGCCGCCCATGTCAGCAAGCA
>WJFA01004768.1:0-10205 GCA_009870155.1 Pseudobourletiella spinata
TTAGACGTATAGATTGAAATGCTGCGAAAACAAAACACGTGGGAAAATTACTGAATGCTTGTGAACCACTTCACACGCTTTTAACATCGGCTCCCTGCCTTACCCAATTGTGCCGTTGTTGTCGTGTATTTTTCGGGTTCAGCTGGGCACTCTCAGAGTCAAATGAGAGCCCGCCCACCATTTTTTGTTCGTCTGATGCCCACGATCAATGCTTTTGGACTAGGTTTGGGCTCGTAACGCTCTTCCTCGTTTGGCCACAGCTCTGATAGTTAAATGATATGATATGAAAGATTTAAGAGGGAGGATTGATGCCATGTGATAAGTTCATTTGGTGAATGTGATTTTACCGGAATTATTGTTGAATAGCCCGG
The DNA here is from genome assembly GCA_009870155.1 of Pseudobourletiella spinata. Lineage (NCBI taxonomy): Eukaryota > Metazoa > Arthropoda > Collembola > Symphypleona > Bourletiellidae > Pseudobourletiella > Pseudobourletiella spinata. Next base: position 372 of record WJFA01004768.1, read on the forward strand.
GGGTCTGCAAATATGTTGCCAGTGAATGGACTGCTTGTGGAACTCGTCAACTGAATTCCGGCCAAGTGTTTACTGCCTTGAAACCATTCTTCTTTGCCGTTCATCCGGACCTTTTTGGCCAGTTTCCGAAGGAGAGGGTTAGTTTCAATAATTATTTCGTGGCTGTCATTATCCTGCTGATATCTGCTTGTGCAGTCAGCTAAAATTTGTACCTTACGTCAGTCGAGTCGCACGAGGGGCTTTACGCTGAACGGCAAAAAACCATGAGGAAATACCTGCTCATCGCAGCTAGTAAGAGTAACACTGGTCAGAACCTTGAGACCTCTGCATTTGATTTTTTTTAGAACAATTGACGTTGGATGTACAAATCAAATTTGTAGTAGCTTGAGATGGGCCAAGTATATTATTATTTTTATTATTATTATGGACCTCTAGCCACTTATAACAGCCTCAGCATTGCAGTGTATTCATTCAAAAAATAGTTACGCATGCTTTGGTTTTTGATTACTTTACTACATATAATTTGATATTCTTATGTGTTTTTCTTCTAGGCGGTAAACGAGGATTCGTTGAAACACTTGAATGCATACATAGAGTGTGGAGAACATCAGAAGACCACAAATCCTACGCATTTGACGTTTTACTTGAGGAAACAAGATGATCACAAGGACAATAAAAATTTCCACAGTCCACACGTGCCAAATCTTAATCGTTCCGACTCAGGTATTTCCATGGACTTTTCATCCTGGAACAAATAATATAGATTTTTTATCGCACGGAGATTTATCACAATATTTTTTATGAATTTTTAAAGGAAAATTTCAAGCTATTCGGATTGACTTGGGACAGAATGATATTCGACGAACTGTGCATACTATTTTACAAAAGTGTAACTTACCCACATCCTACATAGACAGCTTACCGCAGCAATCCAGTAAAGAACAGCGTGTCGGTTCAACATTCAGCTATGGTCCCAGCAACACTATGTACTCACACTTGTGGAACAACTTCCGAGATGTCGGTGTGGAAGACGCAGAAAGGGAAATTAATCTCAGAAGTGCTATTCCAAACGATTTGCAGTGAGTTGATTAATAATAGCAGTTATGAAAGGCAGGATATCTTGACCTTGTTCAAGAGTTTATACATTGATGCACTCCTCGGCTACCTAGGTCATGGTTGGGTAAAAATGTGGAGGATGCGAAAGCTAAGCTTCATGAATGCTGGCCAATACGTGAGGAGATCATTCGACTGCGTGAAAATCTCTGCAATTCTCTCGGAATAACAGATATTGTTTGGGATTGCGGGTGGGGGACAAGACACTTTCGTGGTTGCCTGGAAAGTTTTCAAGCCTTGGCCGTGCAACATCCTGAGACAATGGAAGTTCTTCGAGGTTGGTACTTTTCTAGTCATGACGGCTACGGGTGGTCGCTGTGAGATGTATGGGTGCAAGTAATTTTGAGACTAATTGGTTTGATGGTTTAGTAAACCGTGGGAGGACAGATTTGGTGTCATTATTGGACAACTAATTGGAGTGTTTTTATTCAGTCATGAAATTTGAGCGCGAACGCAAGTTTTTCCCAATTGGAAGGGGCAAACCAGGCGCCTGCCTCAATACGATCGAAAATTACTCAAATGCGACGCGGCCCAACCTTCTCGATCATTCTTGATATACTTTCACCTGGAGTTAATAGGTTGAGACCAAAAAATCGGATGTTTCACTAAATTCAACTTTTGTTGTAGGTAGAACCGTGATTTTTGGACGAGAGACTGGTGTGAGCTTGGATGGCCACGTCATTTTGAACAGTGGGGAAGTTCGAACCAACTGGTTAGATCTAATTAGCCATGTAAAAAATTATGATGCCCTCATTCTCCGTATTCCAAGCGTCCAGAAAGCATTGTCAAGGACGCTGAAGGACATAAAAGTTGTGCACAGGTTAGGACTATTGTGAAGTTAACTTTATCAAGATTCAATTATGTATGAGCTTTGATTATTGATCAAACATGCTTTGTTATTACAGGAAATTCGGCCCCAAGCGAATGGCTGAAACTTACGAATCTCTCCTTCGAAAGCTCCTTACATCTATTGGGGACTATCACAGGAAGTCAAGCTTTCCGAAATCATGGCCGGAAAAACTGAGCCATTTGGAATTAGTCGTTGAATCGTACGGTCACTTCAGTAGCATTATTGCATCGGAATCTTTTGCTTAATCTATCACTGCAATAATAATTCTAACTATCGTCTTTGAATATTTACAGCGATGCTGGTCCTCTGATGGTATCTCCCACCGGACAGATTATAGTACCTGCAAGTTGTCCGCCATTCCTTTTGGTGAACTTTATCACAAACAATATGGAGGAAGCTAGTTCTAAACGGGAACTGTACAATAAGTATGCTGCTTATTTTCCTGTGTCGAGCTACCACTTCATGCAATTTTTATTGTTGAACCTGTTTATTGCATTACATTAGCTGTCATGCTTAGTGCACTTTTTATTCATGTTTTCTGTAACTCTTGCAGGCACAAGTACGAGGAGAGAGAATTGCATGAAAAATGTGTCCGTCAGCTTGGCTTAGTGGCTCTTCAGAAGGATGACAATGTCACCCCAAGTCTTATGATTGACTGTTGCAAACGTTTATTGGCCGACGAGCTGACGCTGCAACTTCGCGGAACTCACCTCTGGATCACAACCTATTATTCTGTACTCTCAGACGGGGAAATTTGCATTCCGTGGAACTGGAAGAGTCAAAATGATTATTGAGTAGCCTTTTTGTGGCCAGCTTCCCGCGTTATGCTGTATCCGACTTATGCTTGACCAACGCAATTTTGGCTTTATTTCATACCTGTCGAGAGGTAGAAAGTCTGGATTGGTGTGAAACAAAGCCACGAAACTTGTATTGAAATTTTATACCATAAATAAATTAGAGCCGGCTTTTTTCAGTCTAGTTTCCATCTTTTACTTGTTTATGACGAACGAGTAAGGGTAATGCTCTTTTCTAACGATCTACTTGAAGACAAATTCAGGACAGCATCCACACTAGCACTACACGAGTTTCATATATGTGAAAGGAAAACGTGGTATTTTGTATGCGGATGTGTTATGTTGTGTATGCTTGTTGTTTTGTATAAAGCTGATGACACATCGATAAACTACGACTCGCTCAGTTATTTTATTTTGAACAGGCACTAAGAGTAATCGTCAACCACAATTGAAACTTGAACTAAGTTCTTTGGGATTTTGGGATTGTTTAATTGCCACTTCATTTCATGCAAAAACTGGGTTTTCTGAGCATCTGTACATGAATTAGTTCATAGCAAAACAAAAACTGGGAAAATTTAATTCTTTTCTGTGGTCTATTGAGCGAGACTAAAGTACCGACTAACATAACGAGGATTTATGACGATATTACCGTGCTGCTAGATCGATTTTTGCCATGAAATTTATTACTTGTAGAAATAAAGTGTCGTTAACTCGCAGTTAATTCCGGGCACCAGTGAGCAATAATCTGACATTCCAAAATAGTGAAGCTTATGCCAATCAATAAGCAAGTCGGGGCTATGAAAATTCATCCTATAAACAACTACTAACTAAGCTAAATTGAATTCAAAAATATGCTACACCTCAACCACTCAGAAAGGCTGAAAGGCACCCGAAAATCTAGCATATTTTTTTATCACTTTTATTTATGAAAGATAAATTATCATAGGAATGCTCTCATGGTTGAAAGAAATTTCAGGTTTCAGGAGTGACACTCTGAAGCAGTGCCAACAGCACAAATATCCAGCAATAACGGTCTAAAGATATCCTAATAGATAATATAATATTAATTAATGAATTAAAATATTATAGACTAGAATTAAAATCCTACTTTCTCACTCATGGGAAAGTAGTATTGTCCCGCTTCTTTTTCGTGTGTATGTACGCCTTCAACACGCCTTGTGCAGTCTCTTAGAATTTTTTACGATTTCTCATTGGTGCCCACTAGTAAACTGCGGGTCAACAGTTATAACCTGAAGTTACATGACATCGTGCGTAGTAAGTTCCGACGCACCGCGAGTAAACACATCGACATAAGGCGTCAAATAAATTAATAATCCGAAGAATCTCTCTATGCAAAATTACGGAACAATTAGTGTGAAGCAGGCAGTTGATTTACTTTCCTATAATGGATACAGTACACTCGATCAGGTAATTATAGAGGTCACTATGATGGCTGCACTATTGTCCCAATATAACGCAACGCCACAGCTAATCCAAACGATTGAGCTGGCTTTTTTTGAAACGGCAGTTGCTAACGATGATCTCATTACTGTTGTTATTTTTTATTCATTTCTTTACGGGCATTACCCATCACAACAAAAAATTTCAGCATAGGTAAGTTACAATCTTGTCACGGGATGAACACACAAGTCTTGACCATTTCCTTATCTTCTCCGACATCAGGAATTAGCATGGGGATGATAGGGCGTCATTCTTTCTGGGGAATTCCTTGGCCGAGCAGTCACCAAGCGTTGTCCGTCCGTCGTACAGAGGAGTTAGCCAGTCCAAGGCCGAGGGGGAGGGGAATTTTGCCAGCCCCGGGGACTCGAACCCCGTACCTTTCCAGTCACAGTGGAGTGGTTTGAAACCAACAACACTGGACCAGCTTAGGCTGTCTACTGTTGCCATTTGCTACTCGCCGAGGATTTTTGCGCCACCTGGGGTACTCCGCGCTCCCGAACCAGAAAACCCACAATCTCCGCTGGCCTTCTCCTCAGATCGACGGCGGCCGTCAGGATGAGTACATTTTAAAATATTTTGGAGCATCTCCGAATGCTAATTAAGGTACTAATTGGTAGCAGCACTCATCTGCTATATGAATGCGGGTCATGAGATTACGTAATAATAATTGTTTTTCAATGTATACTGCTGACAGTATATATTTATATGACATGGATTACCTCCATTAAAAGCAGCGCTTATATGAATGTGAAAGGATTAAATTATGCGTAAAAATATGGACATGCGATAAAAATACACTGAGTGAATCACATGTAAAGGTCATATAAGTGAATTAGCTAAGGTTGAAAAATCCATGACTTGTGTCACCGTAACCCACCTAAAGATGTCTATCTATTCTAACTATTTGTATCTACTATTAGGGACAACGCATCATCCAACGACCAATAACTCCTCCTTGGTTAACCGTGGTCCTTCTGGAAGGGTACATCCTAATGGGACCCTTTATTTTTGTTTAAAAATTGCACAAAAAGTTATCACGCCCTCAAGGTCGCTCTGGTCGAATTGTGGGAACCCCGCAACAAGTATTTTGCTATGCTAGCAAGTGTTATTTTTCACATGCGATCGGCGCAGAAAGCATCGAAATCTTATGCAATGAAAAGCTCGTCCATGAAAATGATCTTTGCAAGTGTGATAAATGTGGAAACTAAGATTTTTGACCCTTCTGGAGAGTCACTGAGTTCAATAGTAGCAAGGGAAGGGTCGTCCCCTGTGACTGAAAGTACACCCATGTTAAATCCTGGAAGGATTTCCATTAAGTTTTTAATTTTGAGTGACTTTTGAAAAAATCGCAATCATGCCCCTGCTGATGTTGTGTGTGGCTTTTTTTCACTTGGATTGGAATTGGAAAAAATCTAATTACATTTTACACTTTTTGAAAATTTCAAACCTATCCGAGGCAAAAAGTGTCGTAGCAAATTCTCATCCCATGAGCTGTATTAACGAGTATATCTTCACTCGAAACTCAAATCTCGGAAATCCTTACAGTATTTCACATGGGATTGTGTAGTCAGCACGTACTCCCTCCTTTACAACTCTTGACCTCAAACTTTGTAACCCTCTAGAAGGGTCAAATCCCAGCTTCCATGCCCTTCGCGTTCGAAGATACCATTTTATTTATGGATAAGCTCTACCCTGCATATTGTGTCGATGCTACACGCCGATGGCATGTGAACTCTTGCAAGTTACTGTAGGGCAGGGATTCGTGCCTGCCATTATGTTTTCCGGTACCCAGCAGGAATGCATAGGCTCAAAGTTCAACTGTTATCCAGGAAGAACAGTCGAACTGATCATGAAAATTTCCTAGATTTCCCGGTCAACTATCATCAGCTCAAAAAGCTCCTAAGGGGAACTATTGAAGATACCCCTACAACCTGCGGACTTCGCATGGCTCAAGTTTTCCACCACAATGGATGACAATTGTGATCATAAATGGATACTGGCTTGATGAGAATCCTGTGACACAAGCACGCATGCACAAGATGCACGCTTCAGTAAAGCGAATGTGGTGAAGGTGGCCATGAACAAGCACAGCTGTATAATAGATTTTTGCTGAGCTAGAAGCCTCATGAGTGGTATCTATCGGATTGGGGATTATATAGCATTTTCCCCTTTGATGACGAAAGGAAACGACGAATGAAATTTGGACTGTCGTCTCAGCTTCTATTATGATTATAGTCATCAGTGATCACTGCAGTTATCACACCATAAAACTTTGTAGCATGGTCGACCATGCTAAAATAGTTTTAGAATCAAGATTGAGTTTCGATTCGGCACTCATAGCCTATCAAGAATGTCGCACGTATTCTTACCTTGCACACCACTCAAATCAGTTCGGCCGGTTTTGGACAGATTCTGGGCTGAAATTGGTGGATTTTAAAGTGCATAACTTAGTGCGTACATGAACGAAGAACGAAGACATTGGATTAGCGCGAAAACTCAGTGCCAACACCGCTCGTTTTTCTATATATAAATATTCCCGCTTTCACAATCCATCATTTTTCGTACGAAGTCTTTCCGAATTGTTTATTTTTAGTGCTAAAAAACATGAATTTTCTGTCTCAACAGTATCTTGATAATAATTTGCAACACAGCTAAGATTATTGAAAAAGTTAGACCTGTAAATGATGTGTTTGATCACAAACTGATGATTAAACACACAATTATTAAGTTGTAGTTCGTCATTATTTGTTTAGTTTTCAGTTACTACTATGAGTTACCTTGTAAGTTTTATTAATACAAATAATGGTGCTCATTGCATTTTTTTCTGTATTCCAGAAATTTTAAACCAATTACCGGAATTTTCGGAACATGCCAATAATAGAGGCTTGATTAATCGCATTCAAACGTCATGTGCTTGTTCCGCGATTGTTCGATGGAGGTTTTACAACTATTGGCAATGCCATTTCATACAAGTCTGGCACTTTCAGTGATCTTTTCCATGACGACACAAGAATTTTCAATTTTTAGCCGTCGTATAAGACGTTTACTCTCCTTCTTTACCGAGCGTAGCGTCTGTTTATCGGAAAAAATTTGGCTACCCAACCCTAGTGGTTATCTCGAGTTTTCAGTTAGTTATAGCCAAACCAATCGTTAAGTTGTTGGGTTATCACCCATAATCACGGCCTACGTGACCAGTTATCAACAAATGAATCCGTTTCGTTCGTTTCGGACGTTCCCAACCTCGTCAATTCATCAAACGAATTAAAGTACTTGTTATTGGGGCAAGAGTAAGTGAAATCAGCCATGGGATGATAAAATGAATTCTCGCCATCAACCGCAAAGTTGCTCCACTAGGACAAATTCAAGCGATATGATCATAACATTAAGGACACATTTAAATGACCACTTCGCTGCACAAGGCTTAATGATATGTATGTACAGGCTGTCCCGAAAGGAAACGTCATATTTATTTTCCCTCTGGTGCCCGAACGCCTCAACCTAGAACAATGTTTATAGTTGAAATCGAAAGCAAAGGCTTTGAATATTTTTTCGGTAATATGCTCATTTAAATCTAATAGCTAGTTCCTGAGTTACAGGATGTGCTGAAAACCACGTGCTATTTTAGCACTATCGCAAACGGCGACCTTTCCTGCTCATAATCCTGTACCACATGGCGCAGAGACATGTGCAGTGGCGCATTCTATAGGTAATTTAGTGCCGCTACGATGGGTATGCATCGTTTTTGGTGTTACTTGAAGCCAACGCCCTGGGACATGCTTGACATCGGAGTACAGAAATTGGGAATTTTAGCATTGGATTTCCCATAAGAATTTTAATGCATCAGGTTCGGGGGACCCTTGGGTGCATTAAAAAATGGTACCGAAAAATTATGCAAAGCCTCCGCTTTCGATGCAACTACAATCATTGTTCTAGGTTGAGGCGGTCGGGCTTCGGGCATCAGAGGGAAAATAAATGTAAAATATCATTTTCGGACACCTTGTACGCTCTAAGTCCCTACCAAATGCATTACAAGTGAAAACTGCATCGAGGTGATTGAGTCGTAAATTAATTCTGTACCTTTAATCAGCACACCTGGAAGGCTTAACCGTAATTTGACATCTCAAAAACACTTATTTTTTATCTTAAACCACAGCACCTGCTTGCTGCTTAGCAGATGACTTGCAGCCATATTTGGTGATGGCATTCAAAATAAGTCAACAAAAAATTATCCCCATCATATGCAGCATGATCATGTCTAATACGACGGAGCGACGAATATTATTATTAGTGTTGACATTCACTTGTATTCATTATCATCCGAACTCACGTACGATAGATACGAATTATCAGCTGAGGCGATCTACATGCAATATGACATCAGGGACACCTTTCCTGGCCTCTTGAGCTGAAATTGGAAACATCTAGGGACCTAGACCGTGTTTTAGACCACTTCCCTCTCCGGTACATGTACAGTCCTGGTATCCAATAGGCATCTATGAATATAAAAGCCCCCACTCACCGCCGAGATTGAAGTCACTACTAACCCCACCACAGTCAACAATAGTTACATTCCAAGCTCTCAGATTTCCATACGTTTTAATTTAGACTTGTGATAGCTGCTTCAATCATGGTTCTTCTTCTTCAATGTGAACCTTCACAAATTGACCGGGCTCTGGAGAGTAAACGGGAGGAGCATAATGGAGCCAGAGGGAAGCCGAAAACGCTCACAATTGAAACTACAAACCCGCACATCCTCACATTCAAGCAGATGGAGTACGCCGCCCGTGGTCCAGTCATTACTCGGGCAGTCGAACTAGACCGCGAGCTTCAAGAGGTAATGAAAATGTGCTTCCATGCAACTCGTTGCAGGAACAAAGAGATAGGGACTATAAAAAACGTTTCCCGCTCCTCCGTCCCAACCAGTACACTTCCTCTGTAAACGAACCTGTGAAGATAACTCCCAACTCTCTTTCCCGAATCTGTCTAGCCAGCCCCGTCCCAAAGATCCCCCACGGCTGACCTCGCGGAAAGTTGCTCCGATGTAGCAGGGAATAATGCATCCCCACTGCTTTTGCACTTCTGCCTTCTCACTAGCTCTATTGTAATATTCTAGGGACGGCGCAAGCCATTCTCTGAAGTCATCAAAGCAAACCTGGGTGATGCTCACGCTATGGGACAACGACCCGTCACGTTTATCAGACAGGTAATGAGCCCTGTCGCATCCCTATTTCAAAATTCAGTTTGTCACCAGTTATGTCAGAATTAGTTTTTGAAACTGACTTGTAGGTCCTCGCTTTGGTTGCATATCCGGAGTTAATTGAGACAACTACCTTCCCAGAGGACGTAAAGCGAAAGGCCATGGAGATATTGGCAGGTTGTAGGGGTAGAAGTGCGGGTAAGATAGTCGTATCCTTTCCACAAAATTCAATACACGAGTAGCTCATATTTTTTAAGTTGTTCAGGCTCCAGTTTTTTAAGTTTTAAATTTTTTTAATTTTACTTATTTCAAACGTACACAGCTTCCAAACATATCGTTCAATTTAAGTCTCGAACTAAATACCATGAACCGTGGTAGATTTCCCAGTCTACAAGTAACGTGGTGTACGTAGAGCTGTT
>WJFA01004769.1:0-10204 GCA_009870155.1 Pseudobourletiella spinata
TGGCTGCTATTTTACGGCCGCTCTCGCAGTTGTTCGCCGTGTCCAATTTTCCTCCCCGTAATGAGATATTGCACGACTAAATTTTATTGGCCATTTTACCCTTATTAAGCCTCATTGTTTTCCTTTTCTCCCCCGTCCATAGTTCCAATTGCCCAGGGATTCGAGTACATGTTTACATACTCATGCATACACATATACCGTAGGCATCTCCATCTTATAGCTACGTCTCTTGGACTCGATCATCATCAGGGATGCGATGTGATGTGATATGTGACTACCCAAAGCTACTTCCTTAACATCCACCACTACACTGACTGCGCGGGTGTGTTGTAACTTGTAACGTTGTGTGAGCCAGGGATGATGTTTTTTTTTTCTTTATTTTTGCAAAAATCCTCTGCATGCTCTCACTTCCCAGCCAACAATGTACTCCTCCGAGTTATACAAGAGGATTGTGGGACGGGAGCTCTCTATAGGTATTTCAACCTGAAGCCCTGCAGGTAGGTAGGAGAGCGGACGGATTATTTATGTGAAGAGCTAATTTACAATTTGTTATCTGCACACAGCCATATGCACAAACACACACACACACACACACACACACACACACACAACACTATCCCGTAAATTAGCTTACCCGACTGGTTACTTGTTTTCTGGGTGATCATGAATGTCGAGGCTGACGAGAGAGTTTGATCTCTCTCACACAGCCCTTGATATGCCTCTTAGCATTCCACTGCTATATAATCCTCCTCCCCCCCGTCTCACGAACTCCTCACAACCACACAGTGAAGAGGGGGAGGAACCTGAGATGGTGTGTAGGATTTGACATTGCAAATCAAAGTCCGTGACAGGTGAGGACGCTCATTGGGATATTGCGTAAGGCTGTGCAGATTTGAACTTACACACTTCCAAATGCACACACATACACACACATGCACACACACACAGGAATAACCGTGCCGCCAGCCCGCTGCTCCCCGAACAATCACAATTCCTCCTCGTTATCAGATCGATATGATAGAGGATAAGGATGAGTACTAAGTGTCAAAACGTTTATGGAAATCCACATCAACAACATCATGGAGCCTCACCCAACTGAGCTCTACAGTATTAAGCATGACCTCATCTCTGGCCCTCTGGCTCCACCGTGGTGGCGAATGAAATTTACGGGAAGTAGGGAAGATAGGTTTACAATAGTGCATGTGTCATTTGGAAAAATCCCGCCTGGACACTCACAGTCCGTCGCCCTTCCCACCATCACAGCCTGACTCTTTCACAGCAAGTTCAGGAGTCGGACCAGAAACAGGAGCGATGTAACCTTGGAGTCCACAGCCTAGCATTTATATGCACACAAAGTACACATACACACACACACACACACACACATACTCCGTACGTACGCACACACACAGCACTCGAGACAGTTAAATGAGTGACCTTGCACCAAGCTCAATTCAATGGGCAAGTTCCCTCCAGGAGGTATTAGCTACAAGTCACTCCACCCATAGTCCATACTGTAAGTTTCATTACATCTCCCACATGGCCGATCCACACTATTCGGAGGAAATATACATGCTAAAAGAGATTAAAACAGTTAACCTCATTCCGAATTAATTCCTGCGCGAGCTCCTATTTTCTCAACCGGCCTCCCTCTTTCCCGCAATAGGATGCCTCATCCCGCTTATATATACGCATTGACTATGGGAACTATTCCCATGGCTACACAGTCTCGCCCTCTCTCTCTCTCTCTCTCTCTCTCTCTGCGTGTGCCTAACTGCGGATGCTAAATTGCGAGCTTACTGCAGAGTGGATAGTATGAGGAATGGATGAGCTGCGTATACCACCGGCGCGGCTGCGGACAGGCGAAGAGATCTTGGACACACCAAGAAAACAAATGATTACTAATTGATGATGTATTCCAAGGGTCGTACTTGACAGGGTTTGCTTCTCGTTGAAAATCTTAAAGAAAACATGGACGTCCCCTCAGAGACGACACTTGAGCCACCCTGTTAGCAGTGGAACACATGGTAAAGTGTGTTTGCTATCCTGTATACACGCATATTATTGGTTCACCTTCACACTACACTCTCACTCACTCACTCCCTCACTCACTCGCTCACACACACTCACAGTCAGTTAGCAATACCGTAAGTCCCAATGCTAGGACGGATGGATATGTGGGTGATATTGAATGACAACAAAAAATTCTAATGGCTTCACAAAGCCGTGGTGCTAGTAGACACAGTAGACGCATCAAGAGCCCGTTCCCACTCCCAATGGGATAATTCCCTTCACTGCGTCCGCAGCCTATGGACATACATACGGAGGGTACTGGGAGCGTGTAAATTGTGTCCCTGTGGAGAATACTGGCGTGTGTGTGGACGTGTGTATGGATGGATGAGTTGGACGACGACAGGCCGTCCATCGTCGATGAATCGCTTAATTTTCTCATTTAGGAGGGCTGTAATGTGGGTGGCGACGACATGTATATAGGGACAGAAACGGCTCTTCAAACTGCTGATCTAGTCATAGAAAAGTGACAATGGGGCTGCGGAAGTTGAAGCCTTAGTTTATTAGTTTCTCTTATGTGTCATTTGAGTTTGACGCAAGGTCTTTTACACTTTTGTCGTTAGCAGTAGTAGTAGTAGTAGTGGTAGTCATTCCCGTGTGGCAACCAGTCAAAGTGTAATGTAGAAACTTTCCAGCTTGTGCAAAGTACAAGCCCTTCTTCAGTATTATTGCTCCTTACCACTCAATCTGGCTGACCTCCCTCTCTGACGAAGATTACCGCGGGCGCTGCTGTGAGGCGAGGAAGTGACTGAGAATGACACCGTCGAATACAGTTTTTCTAACCTCTGAGCCTGCATAAACAGCCACTTCCCCTATCTTTTCCAATGACTCTGGCAATTGGCAACCCTGCTACAAGTAATCATTCTCAAAAAATCCTCCTCGCTCCCTGTACATCTGTAACGCGGCCAAATTTTTTCCGTGGGTTCGCACCTGCCTAGAGGCAGGAGTTTATTGCACATAACATGAGGACGCGTAGTAGTAGTAGTAGTAATAATAATAATAATAATAATACATGTCCAACACCAACTAGAGTCAGGAGTGGAGACATACCTCATCATCCCGAATTACCATCATCATAATATACTTATTAACCAACATCCAACGGCCATGAGGACGAAAAACGACGACGACGACGACAATGTTCATGCTCATCCTATGCATGAAGAAGTGAGGGGTGGTGACATAATTAGCACGGATTCATCATCTATATTTTTGACATGTGGGAACCCTTATTGTATTTATAGACCTTATAATATAGTTGCGACCTCGCTGCTGCCGCTGCAGCTTGGGGTGACAATAATAATAAATTGGGAGACTTGGAATGGAGGAGCGTGGGAGGGATATGGGACGGAACGGAGGGAATCGGTGATGGAGGAATAAGCCATGAGATCCAACGTTCGGAATTTCGGAGACTGTTCGTTCATGTAGTACACGAAACTCTGGGGCTCACTTAAGGTAGTCAGTTAGTCAGGGAGCCTCCTGGAATGAAAACCATGGCGGCCCCCTCGTTACTATTCAAAGTCGCCTCACACCACATCAGAGGTTCACAAAAGAGAGAGGCTCTCAATCTTCGTCCCATGTGTGGTTCGGGATCGTAAAGAGCCAAAGGTATTTTTTATGGGGAAATTTGTATTCTGCGGAAACTGGAAGCCTTAAAGAGTGTTTATTACCTGCCAAGATGCTCCGTGCGTACTAATTAGCAAGGGAGCAAATTATTTTGCACTTCTCCGCGACCATGTGTACGCGCCATAAACTCCGAACACTAACGTCCCCGTTCATGTATATACATACGCCCAACTCCTAACACACATTCCCACACTTGGCCAAACACACATGCATAAACTAACTTATACACATACACAGACACACACACGTACACACCTAAAAGATCATACATAGTTCCAAATGGACTGGTAAAACTGTATGATCTCATCATCATCTCTGCTCTGCAGTAGTGAGTGAGTGAGCGAGCCGGCAAGTTGAATGTTTGAACGGATGAGAAATTCCATCCACCACTCTCCTAGTTCCCTGCCACTCACTCTCAGTCAGTCCTGAGTCAGCCGCATCCTATAAGCATCCAGCCGGCCGGAAAGCCGTCTCCCTCGGACATTATGCAGAAACCAGTGCATGGCTAAGGTTCATTACGGACAAGGTTGATCTGACAATTCAATATGAATGTCTTATCCATAATCCATAAAGGTTTACGACGACGGAGGACCGGAGGGAAAACAGAGCTCATATGTGCGTGTGTATGAGGGTGTGTGTGTAGGGGGCGGGGAGTAGAGTCCATGGCGGAGCAGAATTATTACAGCATCAGAAGACATTATTTCCGATGGCATCGCAAATACTCTTTCACATATACATATATATATATATGTCCATCCTTTACACTCATCCTACCTCCCGCGTACATTGTGATTCTGCACATGCAGCGTCCGGCTGCAGGCGACCGGCTGGAGAGAAACTTTATCTGCGACGGATGATGGTCAGGAGGAAACGTGGGGAGAGAAAGAAGGTAGACGCTTTGGGATGTCGATAGTGGGTGGAGTAAATGACAAGTACATGACAACCGCCTTGTACACATACATATCCCTCCACACACTCACACACACACACACATACATACACACACCTAAGAACAGGCCTGAATTCCAACGAAACCCACGTCACCCACTCTTGGAATAAACCATATACACACAACACCACTAAATACAAATTCTCATTTCCATCATCACGAATTCACGAATATGAGAAATCCCGTCATGCCTTAACTGCTCCTTCTTTGACTGTCCCCGTGGATGAGTGCCATGGGAAAGATTACAAGAATTCCTAAAGTATGCGTGTGTAGCCGTTTCTCACCCCAAAAATTCAAGTTCCATCTTAAGAAAACTCAATTCTTCCCTCCGTTTTTTGTATTATCTCTCGCCTTTCTATCTCCCCCTCCTTTTCCACGTACTTGCTTTGCTGAGTCTCATGGAACGTCCACATAAAACTCCACACCTCGGCACCATAGCAAGTACTTTACATAAGAGCAGAGTAGCACAGCCTGTCTCGCCGAGTAGCTGTTGTGTATGTGTGTGTGTGTGTGTGAGTGTGTGTGTGTAAGTAGATTCCCTTTATGAAAAGGGAAAAAAGAATGGCACTAAAACCCAAGGACGACGACGACGATGATGGTGGAGAAGTCAAAGTCGTTTTATGTTCGCAATTCATGCAGCAAGGCTCCAAACTCGACCGCATGTATATGGAGCACTCAGGCGGCCACCACCATGCCCGTCCCTTCCACACTGGTAATGTCATGCCAATCCTACGGAAGTGGACATGGGCTCCAGTGACCGTTCCCAACCTCTCGCAATACTCCGGCCTACATCCACAGATTGTCCCTTTCGCCTCATATCAGCCTCTGACTCGATTGTAGAACTAATGGGGCCAAAGATACGTGAGTCTGCGACTGAGCAAACACGAACCATGAATGAGGTAGTAGAGCTCCGGGTAAAAAAAAATCCTATCAAATCCTCAGCCTAGTTATGACCTCATGGCTGGCTCATGACGACCGAACCTCATTCACCCATCCAGTTCTTCCCAACATAATTTACTCCTCACCTCTCTGCTCCTTATGGCAACCGGGACCGAGGAGTGACTAACTAAAAGATCCTCACACGATACACGCTCTCCTGTTCCCTCGAACCTATTGGGAGGAGGGGACGGGAGTGGATCTCATAACCATTAAAAATCCTTGGAAACCTTTTATCCCGCCATCGTTTTTGGAAATAAGTATGCATACTGGTGAGTTGATATGTTCATAATACCCAGAGTTCCCTCCTCCATGCAAGCCATACTTGATTTACATATGCGGGAATTAGTCACCAGACCGTTCCTCGCCATATCCGGCACTCACACATGAGAGACCCGAAAGAAGCCAAAGCCATGCACTACTTGGCAGGGTATACAGGGGACCATGGCAGAGCAAATACCTCCGCAAAGTTGACTGTCAAACTTTCCCAATTCCACACGCGTGGTAATGGGTCGTCCCTCCACTAGTTACAAGTGTGCACCCTCAAGTGACTCTCTCACTCCCTGTGCAAGTGGAAAGGGAAACGAAAAGGCTCAAATCAGCGTCCTCAGCACTTTTGGATAAAATATGAAAAGTGACTGCAGCCCCTCAGCTCTTCCACGGAAGTTAATGTGACGGAGATGTTTTAATGCGATTATACACGTAGCTCCATCATAATCCCTCACATAATAAACTGCCATCTCCATCCATGCCAAATTACATCCAACACTTTTGGGTAAACTGCATAGGAGCGTGAGCTTGGTGGCCATCTCCAGATCTGCCGGGCTACACGACCAAGATGAACAATAAAACATCTCTGACGAAATGGCAAAGATCAAGGCATATGAACCTTTAAGATGTTTCCACTACCTTCAGTATTAGTGTTGGGTATGAAGCAATCTTACGTGTGTGTGTGTGTGTGTGTGTGTGGTTGTGTAATACACCTCCGCCCTCCCTGGTTACAAATTCCGCACTGACTCAAAGGATGAAAATGTAATAATGGAAATCACTACGACTGATGCTTATTGTTAGTTATTGCCACGAAGGGAGGTGAAGCGGGGGAGAGAGATGGAAAAGAAATTGTTTGCTCTGCATGTACTGAGGAGTAATATGTTATGCGTTTCGGTAGGCGGGACTGAAACCGATTTGGCTTAGAGCCTAATATATTTCAAGATGTAAAGGATACTGCAATCGGAGACAGCAGGGGATTCGCCCTATTGCATCACCCCACCAACTGATTTTAATTTTCTCCAAACTAAAAATATTTAATGAGAATTTTCAAATTGAACCAATGCGTCATATAAACAAATCAAAAGTTGAAGAGATATTAAGTGGTCAATGTGATGACTCTATCGGTATGTATTCTCGTGGGAGTGTGTACAGATTTTAGATTTTCCAGTTCTCCACATATGCCATCAGCCCCGACGCCGGAATACAAAGAAAGTGGAGGTGCCGTAAATCAGTGGCAATCACGCCGTAATAATCCGCAGCAATTACTTACTCAAGCAATCCCGTCAAGTATGCGATATGGGAGCAAACAAAGTGGAATAAGAGGGGATTTCCGTGGATTGCATTTCCTTACGCGTAGGGATGTACCTGAGTAAGGTATTTTTATTTAGAGAGTATTTTCATTAGTAAATCTTGGATTGTATTCCAAAGTGTAAACTTTGCATTAAAAGCTCATGTCGTGGGGAACGTTATCATTATAAGGAGTTGCTTCTTCCGAAATTAGGGACAAAGGGTAGGTCGGATGGATGGGATGGCGATAGCTATCGGGCAGCGGCGCCGGCCGAGGACAGGAAACTGTGGTCACGGAAATGCAATTCAAGCGGTGTCGGTCACCCCAAGAAGTCATGGGGTGGCGAGAGGCCACCGCCAACGAGTGTGGTTACAAACCGACCGAAGGTTGGATCGACAAAGGGTGGGTATCTTTCAGACACATTCAATTCTGGGTGGATTCAATCAATAGTTTCAATTCAAAAGGCTCGGCTTCATTTTCCATCCACTTCCTTGAAACTTTTATAAAATAAAATGAATTTATTAAGCAAAATTCAACTGTTTATTGGGATTAATTTTAGCTGTATATGTCAAGGTTCCCAATTTGTCATTCTGGAATCAAATGACGATGGAATGATTCTTCCAAATCTTTTCAGCGCATATTCTGAGAGAGTGTTTTCGCACGGAGTCTTTATGGATTCAATACGACTTACTATTTTACAATGACAAGGATCTTGACAAATTGAACAAGTACTTATAAATGAAATCTAAAGATCTATGTACGAGAGTTGAAGTTAGTAGTTATGTGGTGAGTGAAATTTGAAGAAGAAAAACAACAACGATGGGAGGAATGACTGACTGAGAATGATCATGATCATTTATCTCTGAGCATGTTGGACGACTGCAGACTCTCTTGTATGAATTCTCGCAGCTGCTTGAGGAGAACGAGCGGTTGTCTTTGGGACATCAATAGCGCATTGCGTGTATTTGTATTTGAAAGAAGCCTTACTTAAGAGTACACATGCACACTGCCACACACCATGCAAGACCTTCTAAAGAACCTCAAAGAATGATCTTAATCATCATCGGCTTACCGGCAATCCTGAGCACAGCTCGATCAGCTGGGTCTAATTGGAGAATACTCAATGGCTTGTCCTTCGCCCATTCCTCCAAACTCTGATCGTAATCCATGGCGTTCTAAAACGACAGAGGTGGGAGACGAAAAGGAATTTCGTCCGGAAAATAGTCTATGTAGCATAGATAGATGCGGAACACAGTAGCACTTGCATCAAAATCCCGTCTGTTTGCCCTTCAAAAGACACTTTTAAAGGGGGACATGGGCAAGGGGGGTGACGGCCCGGCATTGGTCACCGGTTCCAGATTTTCAACTTTTAAACTGTAAATCTGTATGTGCCGGAATCAATCACCGCCACGTTTCAATAGAATAAACACCGAAACGGCGTGTGTTCATATTATTTACCACTGGTGATACTGTTTGCGTTCGAAACGAAAACTTGCTCGCAATAGCACCGAACCCGTGCTTGGAATTTTAGAACCTTGCCCAAGTCCAATGGGCTAATTTTTTTTTGACGGGGGCTTCCAGTCTAGAATCGAAGAACTGGCCCTCGAAGCCACGGTTCACGAGAACTCTGAGCTGTGTAATAAGTAAAGTATTTCAATTCCGTGAACTAGAACTTGCACTACGTGGACCTAAGACGTGCAGGCAGACAATGCGCACAAACACTACTGCACTATACCGTGTCCCTCTATACAAAATCTACAGCAAATCTAAAAAGTTTTGTCAACTTCCCATGTAACAAATCAAAATTGCTTCCGGAGATTAAACAATGGGATTGGCATGACAGGTTCATGCTGTTTATTTCCTGTCCGAACACAACACTTTTCCTTCCAATCGGAGCAACTCAGCGACTGATTTAGTGCAGTAGTGTTGGTCGGTATCGGTAGTCCTTGTTCATGTATTCGGAGAAGAGCTGGAAATAAACCTGGTATGCACTTCAAATTTTCACAACTAAACATGTTTACTTTCTTCCAGACAATTTCCAAATATGAACTAGCACTATTTACGAGGTCCGACACTGCAGAAATATAGTGCAAGTTTTAGTACACGGAAGCACTGCAACAACTTACTTTACTCTCCCATCTGTATGTGAACGGAAAAAACTGTCAGCTCCTCAGCTCAAGACTGCTTCAAATGTTTCCCTCCTGAAACTCCTGCCCGATCTGCTCCAGCAAGAGCCGAGCACACACACACGCCCTGTTGGATTTCTCATAAACGTGCTTCTCCACTCATCTCCGTTGCGGCAATGGGTTTTGCTCCTGCTCTATAATGTAGACCCGCCGCACGCATGTATACAAGACTGACTTGGAAGTGAGGGGCTGTCCGCACATGACATGCTGTGAAAAGTCTCAATCCTAGACCCACCGACTCAGCTGTGAGTCACATAATAATCGCGCGAGAGCAATGTATTATGAGCGCACGGATATACCGAGCCAACGTAACCCACTGAATAACAAGGTTGATTATGTAATTTCTACATTTTTGCCTTTAAACAACTATGTGAACAGGAGCCCATTAAGAACCCACATAATTGCGGTTAGAATCCCAAACGTATCGCTTTAACTCTCACACTTCCATCCCATCCTCACCGCGCTCGGTGTATGTTTCGATTTCCTCCTCCACACGCATCTCATGCACTTCAATAACCATATGCATCCAACTCATGTGTTCACCAAAGGATGACAGATTAAACGCGGGTCCAGCCCTTATAGTTTGTGGACAGAAGATGAGGATGTAATTTATGCTGGGATGTTGCGGATATATTGACGCATCTTGGGGCTCCGGTGTGCAGTAACGAGGTAATTGATGCTGATTTCAGTATTCAAATTACAGAAGGGAGGCAACGGAGTTGAGCGCGTGATAGTGCGGCAGCGGCATCCATGTAAGCATGTTGAAATAATTGGTTTTTTCACAACAGGTTCTTATACTAATAAGCAGTCAGTGCGATATCATCACATCATCATCGTTTCATCTTACCCCCTCATCTTCAGCTGGAAAAACAACGTGCG
>WJFA01004770.1:0-10204 GCA_009870155.1 Pseudobourletiella spinata
GTTAGCCTAGCTTGACTGTAGGCGTGGACGGTTGACTCGGTAGGTGACACCATGACAACGTCGATGTCACTTCCCTCTTCCACCAACCAGCCCTTCCGTCGAGATCCTCTGTAATCCTCTACCCTTTCAGGGCAAGCCCTGCTCGTGGCAGTATGTTGTTCCTCATTTATTCCCTCTGAAAATTGAATTGGTCAGACCTCTAAAGTGTGCTTTCCCTTTGGATTCAAAATTCCGTTTGTGAAAGCAGGAGATTGGGAAAACATGTTTAGAAAATAAGATGAATAATGAGTAGTTTCCCCTCCTACGGTGTCCATTATGTCAAGTGACTGAGGTGGCGCGTTAAAAATTCAAACTGCCGGGTGGCTCGTCAACACAGTAGGCAGGTGTCTCTTGCATGGCTTATGTAATGTCACATGTCATGTGCTCCTACGCTCTGCCGAGCTTTTAGGCTAAAAGCCTTTGCCTTGATACAATTAAGTGCGGCGGCACATAAGGCTGGGTTCACAGGCACACCGCAGGCCATGGATGTGACCCTTGGAATCCTTCAATTTTTCAATATTGTAGGCATGACTACTACTACTACAGCTTCGGAGCGGCTATGGCGAGTTCTCCACAGAATGGGAAGGAGTACGTACTTTACTAATGTAGTATGCCTTTGGCTCAAAGGTTCAGGAGTCAATGGCCCCCCGGCTCTAATTACAAATGTGGGGTGTGCGTGCGCATTGGTTTATGCCGAGGAAAATCCGGAAGAACATGTACAAGTGAGTGAGCGAGTGACACAACTCGTGAAAGAGTCAATGAGATTTTAGTAATCTGTTTTACGCCGCCGTTTTGAGAGAATCGGATTGTCAAGGGAAATACCTTTAAGTGGTTTGGGATCCCACGTTCCTTTCTTTAATAAAAGGCTTGGGAAATGTTATTTTGGAGGGAGCAGCCGTGGTGGAGGCGGCAAAGGATCCCGCCTGTAAATGGCTCAACTGGAATTCCATTTTAGTTTTAACATTTGAACCTTGGTATTTCCCCTGACCTCATTCCCCTCCAACCTTTCCACGTTACATGATGAGATGGGTGTGGGTGTGTAGGGCTTTACATCAAGGGAAAGTCCGACGGATTGTGAGCATATTTGTGGACAGACGAAGGTGACATTTTCCGACTGTATAATATACCCGTTCACTTCAGTCCGCACGTGCATCTGTTGCTCCTGGGCTTTCTCCACGGGGCTCAACGATGTTGACTGTGTGGGCGAACATTGTTTGTTATTTTGTCGGGAGTCATCCCTGTTGTGATAGTGGGAAGCTGCGGAAATGATTGCGAAGTGTCCTGGCTCGAAGATTGAAGCTCGAGGGGCTCACATATGTCCCAGAGGAAACCGTGGGTTCATTAAAGATCCAGGTTATAGCACAGGAATCTCCACTCATCTCCTTCCTATAGCCACGGATGTATAAGTGAACTAGGGATGGTCTGGAAGAATGAGGCTGCAGAATCCAGCGATAGCCATAAAGTATCCCGGTTATGTACGATAGCGCTGAATTATTGCGAGACCCGCGGGAGTATTGAACGAGGGGCCATGACGGAGAGTGTAATAAATAGGACGGTAAAGAGCCACCCATAATCCGCTGCTGGAGTGTTTTCCCGCGAACCGGGCTTGTATACTTTGACGCGCTCCATGTTGCATGTTAGGTGAGTGTGTATAGTTTGAAGTGGGGACATGGCGGGAGGTGGTGTGTGTGTGTGTGTGTGTGTGTGTGTGTGTGTGTGTGTGTGTGTGTGTGTGTGTGTGTGTGTGTGTGTGTGTGTGTGTAATGTGTATGTTTATAGGATTTGAGAATCTCCTCTTCATGGAGACTACATGGATGGGGTTTATTTTTGGCCATTGGCTTCCACTCGGAACGTTTCAATGACAGCGACCTGTCTATTTTCGTCCAGCATATAGGCATCTCCCGCACCCCTCACCATGTTCCGTGTGGGATCCAGAGAGGCTATTTTTACCCCGATTCCCGTGAACAGCAGCCTCATGAGAGCTCCTCACTCGGGCTGATTTATGAGGCTGATCCGCCATGTGCGGATGGTTTTGCATCCAGTTTGCAATCAGGAGTGTGGGGCATGCATGCATGTGAGTGTTTGGGTTGGGGGCACCTACTACTCATACTACTACTACACTTTGTGTGGAAGAGCCTATCCTCATTGACTTTTAGCTGTGAGAGTAGGGATTTGGAATGACGCAGAGGTTGACGTGTGGGTGGGCGGGTGTGTTTACATGTGAGTGTGTGTGTGTGTGTGTGCGTTGGTGCTGTTGAGCGAGTGTTTTCCTCAGAGTGCACATTTTTGGAGGACGGAAATAAAATGGGCTGCGAGTTGCTCTGTATACAGGGATCTTTTTTAGTGGAGAGAGAGAGAGAGAGGGACATCTTCGACGACGACGAGAGGAGAGAGGACCACCATCCTCAATGTATCCCAGCTAGAGCATTTTAACACGCCATTACCCTCCACTCCCGCTTCCCAATAGTCCCTCCACAGGGTTTATACTTGTCACATCCTATGGGATAGTGCTTGTCTATTTTTAGAAAATCCCAAAAGTGATCCAACTCAAGTGCATGTAGTAGTAGTAGTAGTAGTGGTAGCGATAGTATGAGTATGACTGTGAGAAATGCAAGTTAGATGGTTGCGGGGTGATCGGTGGCGGGGCCTATTTATCACTATGCATGTGGGGTGAAGGCTGTTGTATGTGTTTGCGCCTTTGTATATGTACATGTGTGAGGAGGAGAGGTGATCGGGAAAATAAACTGTTGAAACTGGTTGTCATGTCCTAATAAATTCCAGCCAAGTACCAAGTAAGCGCTACCCTGCAGTACTGGTAGAAACGTGGGGGAGGGCGGTGATGCTGAGCAACTGAGAGTCAGTCAGGACGATAAAGCTCGGGGGAGGATATTGCTGTCTTGTAATATTTTTCATCGGGTTTTTTAGGGTCGAGCTCCTTGCTGTTAGGAAAACATAGTTGCACCCTTTATCTGTTGTCATAGGGCATCTTTCGCGGGTGAGTTGGGGCGTATGATTTATTTCACTGTTACTTCCTATGTGGTTGTGTGTGTGTTTGTGTGTGTGTGTGTGTGTGGGCTCATACTTGTCTGTACGTTTAAAGGAGGAGGATCCGATTTTCTGGGTGGTCACTTTGTCCTAATGCGGCGTCATATCAATCATGAGGCTATGATTCATTCACATGTCTGCAGTAGCTGAGATTTTGTGCAATTGTGGGTCTATAATGCAGTGATATGACTTTGTTTGTGGAGAGGGAGTGTGTGCGCGAGATTTGCTTATGCACTTAAGTGTGAGTGTTGGTGGAAGGCGAACTTTTGAGCAGAGTAATATGTACGTGATGTGAGATGTTTGTAAGCCTGTGATCCTGTGCGGGAGAAAGTACCTGTAGTCACCACGTTAAATGCGGGGGCGTATTTGTCAGTAGGCTCGTACGGTTGTCACAGCCTGAGCGCGTGCTGGCGAGGTATATCAGTGTTCATAGGTGTGATGATGAGGTACCTGAGGGGCTCATCACTAACTTTCTCCCAGTTCATGGCTAAATGTGTCGACCCTTCTCCGTCGTAGGCGGGAGTGATGGAACAGAGTCCCCGGGTATTGCCACTCTTTTCCAACGGAAGGTTCAGTGTGTCATACACTAGACTCAGGTCAGTTTTCTCCTTCTGTTGGCAAATCCCAGTAATCTCATGTACAGCCATGTACGGATTGCATTAATGAGAAAAGTTGATCCCGTCTACGGCCTGAGAGCACTGTGGTACACTACGGCTCATCCCTCCCCCACTCAACTTATGCGTAGGAAAATGCAGACGGGAACTGACAGTACAAAATGTGGGTGGCTCATTCCTCATAGCATTTGTCATGGACGCAAATGGTTAGGTCCCTGTCCCCTGAACCCGTAACCTTTGCATCATCCTAAATGCAGCACACACGCACAAGTACTTTCCGTGCATTATTGGAGCGGCTGGATTTAAGCTTGCTCTGGAAGATGCTTGTGGCAGCCCATTTTTTTTAAAGAGGAGACAACATGAATGTGGGTAATGTGTAGCCATAATCACTTTCATCGGCATGACTCTCAGTATATCCAACAAGGACGATATCACTCCCTGCCCTTTGAATGCGTGGGCCGATGATCTTTGTGAGTGTAACTTGAGTTGATTCCACTAAATTGAAAGTCTTACGACTCATGTACTCATAGCATAATCTCGTCCGTGACGATGTCCCAATCGTCATGATCCCTTGACATTTGTATATTGAGAGTGGCGGGTTGGTGGGGGAAGGGATGAATGGAAAAACTGGCTTCCCACTTCCTCAAAGTTACCCCTTCCGACCGTACTACGTGGGGACCCAGGGGGCTTCTGTGATTAAACCTTGTTGGTTTCATTATCCAGAAATTGATACAGAATGTGAGAGTGAAGGACGTGACATTTTTACCACGGGGCGTCCACGACCTTTTCTATCCGTCTTCTTTTTCCATTATAAATAAAATAATAGTATGAGTCGGATCCTCTCATCCTCCATGACTACCCTCTCAACCCTGCTTACGTGTTTATGTGTACTCTCCAATTCAGATTAAAATCCAAAGTCAAAAATACTATTCAGGAGGGATATAGGGAAAATTGCCCATTTTCCGCTTCGGAGCTATTACGTGGGAATCTCGGCGGGCTTGTGCCGAGGCGGAACCGCTCGCTAGATTTACATTAGTCTATTTTTGTAGGAAATGGAAAAGAGGGATATTTTTGGTCCGACTTTTCCCAGAGATGTCGACTAAAGGTGTCCTTCATAGTGGATGGAACTCCCCGAAGGCGTGTGTCACACACACACACACACACACACACACACATGTACGCACACACTTTAATGACGTCCGCAGGTTGTATTTGGCGTCAGAATACATTAACTTCCCCGCTCAGCCTGTTAGTCGACTCCGTGTGGTAGTGAGAGAAAATACTCGCGGAGTCACAGAGAGCGCTTGTCGTGTTTCGCAACCCACCAGCCCCCTTCACCAGTCAGAGCACACGGCCTTAATTATTTCTTTATATATATATATATATATGAATGTACTCCTCGTTTGTTTTCCACTTCGTCACCTCTGTGTCAACACATAATTCGCACAGTGCTCTCACAGGACTCACGAGAGTGCGGAGGTGAGGATGTATGGAAATCATATTGGCGTTCCCCGTCACTGTGAACTATTATTAGAGGAGGATGGTGACGGACGGTGTTGTGGGCTGCGGCGATGTTGTGGTGACTCGTACAGGGTTCCCCGCCCCTATTACATTGGAGTGTACAGCACACCACATGTAGCTCAGGGAGCAGTATCTGACTTGAGTCCAGGCAGGGGCAAAGTATACGGGAGCCCATAAAAGCCCCGGATTATCACCTCTTGCCATACTTTTATGAACCAGCGTGGACCGTACACCGTGGAGTCCATGCACTGGAGCCCCATTGTGACACCGGGCTAGAGCCTACATGTATGTATTCCCATATATTTTTAAAGCTCCTCGTATTTCCCTTATCATTGTCCCTCTTCGGGGATTGAATTTGGAAGCGTTTAGATAGCAGTGAGTAGGTAGTTCCGGCACTACCCGCATTTTCCTAAGTAATGATAAAAAATTTCAACTCCGCGAGGGAAGGTTGAGGTAGCGACAGCGGGGAGGATGGAATTAGGTGATTGATGAACTTAGGCCATAAAGTGCAGTCGGAGTGCTACGGAGTGATGATTGGATTCGCTTGAACCGGGACGGTAAATAGAGGAATTGAAGGAGGAGGAGATGGGATCACCTTGTTGTCGTTTTCCGCGTCATCACACCATTACCCCATGTCTGTCCTGTATTTTATTACTTACCAGCAGTGTTACGAGTGGTATACACAGGGTCCTGCATGCATTAGCTCTCGCAGTGAGTCAGTCAGTGTGAAACAGCTCAATAGCCAGCTAGCTGGTCCTGTTACATGTATATATGTCATATGCACAGGCAGCTAGCTCATGCTCGAGCAGACTCATCTCGTCCCAAGCATGTTTACGTGTTACTCCTTCCACCAGCCCATGTGTACATATGCCAGTACGAATCTGCAGAGGCGTATACATTTTGAACGTATGCAGATACGACAGTCGCCACATTCTGAAGGTTTTCACGGCAGTAAATATCCATGCACTATCCCATAGCTATTCAAGTTCTATATTTAAAGTTAAATGTGTATTAAGTGCGTTTCCACCAGGCTACCGTGAAGCTCTGCATGCACACTCTATACTAAGATTGTGAGCTAGGAACTTGTAGTGGCTTGTTGGGTCTATCGTAGCTGTATAACTGTCAGGGGCGCCGCTAGATCAGCTTTATGGAGACAGGGTGACGTGGCAGATACATGTGTCGGCGCTGTTGTAGAATCCCTCACACTTTCATCCTCTTGAGAGCCGTGTGAAGAATTTTCTCCGGATTTCCCTCATGATTTTCAATCCCAATTTAGAATTTGTACGGTTCAATTTAAATATTTCCACCTCCAAGTGTGACCTTGTTGGGTTTGACGGTAGAGACATACAGAGAGCTCTCACTATGAACCTAATTATTTGTTATTTAAAGCAGTTCGGAACGGTTCTATCCAGTAGGCTGCTAGACCGTGCGTATGTATACCATATGCACTCACTGCTCACTATTTTGAGATGCTTAAAACATTTTAGTGCTATTTTTTCAAGTGGATGTCGACGCTGCTGCACTACGTACTGCCTACTATAGGGGAAATCATAGGGATCTACTTCTCACACTCACTCACTCTCGGGTAACGTGGAACGATTTTGTCTGAGATGTGTGTTTAATAAGATTTGGCGAGGAAGCCAAAGGATATGGGTGCATGTGTGTTTGTGTGTGTGTGTGTGTGTGACTTAGGCAGAGAGATATACCATGCTGTTCCATATGATGATGGTTGCGGTGTTGTGTGTGTGTGTGTTGTATATTTATATATAAATTTTTTTGAATGAGGAATGAGTAGGATGTAGAAGTTGGCTTCAATGTCTCACTTGTTGTTCAGTAGGGGTTTGTCCGTGTTGGTGAAAGCGTATGCGGTCGTCCTATTATTAATATTGATATTATTGTTATGTGGCTGGCTATAGGCAAGGCGGCCAAGTGCTGAAATACTATATAAGAGTTTTATTATTGTCCACCGCATTGATTTCCACGGTCCAGGGAATTTATTGTGAATGGAGTATATTGGCGAATCCAGTGTTGATGTCATTGCAGTAGCAGAGTGATTCGCCGTATCATTCATTAGGCGGACTGCATTCGCTGGGCGAAATTAATCTGCTGCCGAGGATTTCCAACAAAGTGTGCTTCTGTTCGTTGTTGAGACGTAATAATACATGTTGGGTAATCATCGCTTTTCAACTTCCAACGTGCTCTTATGCCGTCAGCACTATTGGTTGAGGATTTTACTGTTAAAGTTGAAGTTGTTCAGTGACTGTGGTGACTGGTGACTTATTATTATCGTCGTCTTTGCTACAAGATAATTGGGATCCTATCCCATATCCTCTGTATTTTGTGTGCATACGCACTGTGGTTACCAGGACTAACTAGCAGAGGATTCCGTGTGCAAACAGTGGAGCCAGTTAATCCCTGGCCAAATAGTTACGCTATCATACTAACTAAAAGTTGTATATATATATATGTGCTGAGCAGAGTCCAGCCTTTCCTACTCGTACCGTGCAGCTACGACGGCGGCAGTGGAAGTGATGAGTGGGGAGCTGACAATTGAAACAAATGGAGCTGGAGCGTCACTCTGGCAGGAGCAGTTGTAGGATCAGTAGAAGTAGTAATAGTGGTAGTCGTCATCACTATTATCACCATTATCAGTGTCATCACGAGGAGGAGAAGAAGAAGGAAGCAGGAGAGGACGCTGTGGTGTGATCATTGGAGAGTCCCTCCATATATCCCTGCCTCTTCCCCTCATCTCTATTTATCTCTTTTCTCTGAAGGGGAAAATATTTCATTCCAGCATTTGACGATGATGACTACGACGACGACGACTGTTTTCAAACTCTGGGGGAGATTCGGGAATTTTTAAAGCGAAGGAGAGAGAGAGAGAGATAGAGGGATGGGGAGATAGTGAAAAGAAATTATGATAGAGGAACTTGTGTTTGAAAACGTGGAAGAGCTCCCCTTGTCCTTCCAAACTGCTACGAGACTTGAACGGAATATTTTAATGCGTCTATATGCTGTCGTCAACAACAGTGCCCATCACAGTAGGGTCGTCCATCTCCCCCGCCTGCTGCCTATCCATTCAGTGCTAATGACAAGTTGATAACTGTGTCTTATTGTTTTCGCCCCCCCCACCCGAACAGTTCTCTCTCCTGCGCTACTGTCTCTGTATGCGTTTTTGAGCGTAGGGGTGACATCGCCATTGTTTATTTGTCACCTTGGTTTCCCCTCAATTTTAATTCCGCCTTCCCGTCTACATACGCATTCATGTATGCTATCTCTGTGGTTCATTACGGACTGGCCCCCGGAGGCTGTGTGTACCTACGGACGAGTGTTGTCTAGTGCTCACTTCTTTGTACCGGTTATGTACAGTAAGTAATAGCGTGCTATTCTATATCCGCCACAGCGGAGCAAAGTTCTAGCGAGAGAGAGAGAGAGAGAGAGAGAGAGGAGTCTACTACGAACTGCTTCTAGTGCACAGTGTGTCGGTGTTTGTTAGAAGCGAGGGGTTCGGAATTTATTCCAGGCTTCTGGCTCTTGTTGTTGTGTCAGTCATAGTGTGTGTGTGTGTGTGTGTGTGTAAGTGTAAGTGTCTGTGTGTACATGTGGTTGCGTGTATGCACACAGCCATACACTCACATTATTCAACTATCATCACCTGCTATTGCTACTAGGGTCATTGTCTCACTCTATTTTTGATGAGAATTTGGGGAATTCGGACAGAAGGGCCCCACTTCCAGCTTCCACATTCGCACACACTTTTGAGGACTCGCCCGAGTTTTTCGGGTCTTTGGAAGAGTTGTTGGAGGAATATGTGGGGGAAATCCGGGAAAATCCCGCAGTGTCATGCATAGGAAGGATCTGTGCTTAGCTGCTGCGACAAGTTTGACTGAACCATCACTGAGTGAGGTGTGGAGGACCTGCCTTACAGGCCGGAAATTAGAAATTGACCGTGGTGTGGGTGAAGATGGTGAGGTGAACGTGATCCTGTGCCCTTATGTTGTTATGACGGTGGGGTGGGGGTGAGATTTGAACCTCGTGACTCCATGGTGATCCCACTGTATGATGATGAACATAGTGGGGAAGTTACAATAGTGACGGCGTGAGACTCATGGAGGTGAACTTGGTGTGCGTCCCCGTGTAGTGCTCGCCCATCATTCTTCGGATTTGATCCGCAAAAATGATCGGAGAGTGGACTGATATGTTGAAGGACGGATCTGGACTTGAAAAGGGGGAACCTTTTTGATATTTACGGATCTGGATGATTCTCTGATGTGCGGGACTGTGTGGGATCGCGAGTGACTCAGTCATAGTTAGTACATGAAATTCTGTGTAAAAATCGGGGATGGATTACTTTTATTGACCTTAAATATCAAAATATCATTCTGTGAGTACGAGATAGTTAGAGTGGAATCTACTCCGGACAGATGCCCAGTGTTGAAATGGGAATTGACACGGATTTGATGTTGAGATCCCTATCTCAGAGTATCCTGAGCGGTAGTAACAGTAACTGTGCCTTAGGTAATGTGGATTTTTCCTCCTCACTTATCATATATTCTGTAAGTAAAATCTATCGTTACCACTTGTACTGGTGTCGTCGGGGCGGCGGCATATTTGGAATAACATTCTCAGCGGTTGACCGACTTTAGTATGAAATTTGTGTTGTTCGGCTCTCGGGCGGAGATGGAGATGGAGGGAAGATGTCGGAGGTATTCTTTTTGGGGTTTTTAAAAATAAACGGAATTTCCCGTGATTTTCCGAGGCGATTCCTCTTGACTGGAATGCTCGGCTGACTCTGGCATCTCTAATTTACTCGGCATGGTGCTTCGCTCTGTCGTAGTGGTAATGGTGGCAATATAATAGCACTTTGTGAATTCTGTGGAAATTATATGCGCTCATATTCCATAGCCTCGTCCTCCGCTGTTTGCGGTGTTGGGAGCAGTGAGCGGAATGCTACCGCGGATAGACACTGACCGTTGCCACCGTAT
>WJFA01004771.1:0-10201 GCA_009870155.1 Pseudobourletiella spinata
GGGATGACTCTGGATTACAAATATGCTCTCCACCGACGCCCGCCTCGGCTCTTCATACCGCGGGCGGGCATGTCATGTATTTTTATTCGCTCGTTATGCGTGAGCACGTATGTATGTGTGTGTGTGTGTGTGTATGAGCGGTTAGACCGGAGCCCTAGCGTGGGTGAGAGGGCAGAGCGAGAGAGAGAGAGAGAGAGAGAGAGAGAGAGAAAGAGAGCGAGAAACGGAGGGAATTTGAACCTTTATCCGGTCCACAGCGCCTCTTCCACCACGCACATTTTTCCAAGTCTTCCCCGCCGCATTCACTATGGCGGCCTCCTTATGCCCATTTCACGGTGTTACGCACCAGCCTGTACATTTTATCTGTCACACAGTGCATGAAGTTATGTACTGGGGAATGATATGTACGCGGGGCATCCGCGCGAGTCCTCACAATCCCACCCGCACTCATGTCTCCCGCGCTACATGTCATTGTCTTGAAAAAGTTTATTCCCTCCTCCTCCTCTTCCTTTACCTCCTCCGCATCCTCCTCCCTAACCCCGAGACAAAACTATTCTTTCAAACTTGACATCATGTACTATGTCAAAGTACCCGAAGGGTGTTTACAGTACAATTTATACGGATGCGAGCCGAGCGTAGGAAATGCCTCTCTGTGAGAAATATCCGCAGACATATGAGCTTAACTCGGTCCTCCCAGTCCTCTGACTGTGAGGCAAATGAAGAGGAAAATCTGGAGATGAATGAGTCCTGATATTCAAAGCCATGCTTTAGCCCACCATGGGTCTTCCCCCCACTTGTCACGGTGACGTCATTAGGTGCGCTGCACATTTCCTTGGACAGGTTGGAAATCGAAGGTGCGCTGCTGAGTTCGTTGCTAAGGTACGGCTGCCGGTCCATCCAAATCGTCTCCGCATACTACAGTTTCCCATTAGGGATCATCGGACTTAATTTCCACGGGAATTTAGAGTAGGAAGTTGAGAATCTGTAGACAAATCCCATTAAAACACGTGGTGGGCCGTGATGATAATAGTTATGACAGGAGGACGATTATGATCGAGCCATGCGCTGAGGTTCCGACGGCGGCCGGGATAGGTCGTCCCCATCCAACTCCCACGCGGTTCATTAGTGTGAAACTTTTGAGAGATTTCCTCCCAGTATTTTATAAAGGTGTTACAAACTTGTTTCCACTCACTCACGCACTCAGAAATCATATGGGGCGGGTGCATCTGGCTTTCACCAGCCTGTCCCATTTGTAGGTGACATTTTACCCGAGCTCACAGATGCGAGCTTTTACAATACTCTCCCTTCAGGCATGCTAAACTGGTTCGTGGGGAATCCTCTGCTATTTATGTGAGGTGGGGGACAATTCTACATGAGCTCAAAGATACATTGTGACGAGGTTGAACGGAGGGAAATTAACTGGTTGAGCTTGCAGAACATGTAGTAGTGCCATGAGCATTTGAACAAGGTCACAAATTCTTCTTCTTCTTCTTCTTCTTCTTTCTTCCTCCTCCTTCTTCTCTCCAGCATCCGAGGATCATGCAACAAAATGGACGTGTAAAGGGAAAACCCCAGGGGGAGCAAGAGAGATTATCAGATCCAGTGGCTAAAGTTGGCGCTGTTGGAGTTATCACGAGCTGGGGAAATGGATGAGTACGGGAATTGATGGGGATTGTGTGAGCGGGAACAATTAAGAGCGGACCGGAAGGTAATTAGTTGAGAAGTTATGACGAGCTTTACCTTATGATTGCCCAAATTTTCTACGACGCAGGGTAACGAGGCATCCCTACCCACTGCCACCGTCACATTCGGTATCGGCTCCCCAAACTTGGGCCCCGGACTCAGTGCTGGAAGAAAAGAGAATGAGAAAAGAGAAACAATTTATACTCCTTTTCATCCCAATTGTGGACAATATAAATGTATAGACAGAGTGGGTGGGAATCCTGCAAGATTAAATGTATCCGAAATAGGAATATGGAGTGAGACGGAGTGTGTGTGTGTTTG
The DNA here is from genome assembly GCA_009870155.1 of Pseudobourletiella spinata. Classification (NCBI taxonomy): domain Eukaryota; kingdom Metazoa; phylum Arthropoda; class Collembola; order Symphypleona; family Bourletiellidae; genus Pseudobourletiella; species Pseudobourletiella spinata. The sequence goes on from WJFA01004771.1 coordinate 2,005, forward strand.
TGTGTGTGTATATGAGAGAGAGGAATCAAAGGCTTTTCATTTGCTTTAAAAGGAGTTTCTGGATATTATTGAAACCAGAGTTGATCCATCAAAGGGAAGCAAATAAAAACGTTCAACTTTATGATGGATGGGGACGGGACGATAGGGAGTTGGGAGGATGTAGTAGTGGTACACAAGTATATTTGGTTTGTTCCGCAGGAAAATCCGCCTGTCAATTCACCGATAAACATTTCACTCTTTCCCCGTTCATGTACACGGCTCTCAAAGTATTCTTAGTATTTTGTACCGCCTGGCTGCCCCACTTCCTTTCCACATTACTACTCTCTCTCTCTCTTTGTTATTTTCATTATCAGTGTTCAATTCAACTGATTAGAATTAGTCTCCCCCGAACGAGATCCTGACTTCTTTATCTGGCGGCGGCGGAAAATTAAACTTGTATCACGTCTATCCAACAGTTATCCTTCTTCTTCTTCTTCTGCGCAGTCCGGCGAGCGGGAAATCCTGACTGAGTTCAGTAGAGTATTGGAAAGGGAGAATGGCCAGGCGCTTATACAAATGGTCCTTGTTCCAAAAGTTCACTCCAATCACTAATAGTACACAGGAGCTAAAAAAAAGGAAAAGAGAGTGAGAGCATTTCCTAATCGATACTGACAGAGGAGAGAGAGAGAGAGAGAGAATGTGTGTGTGAGTCCCTTCCCTTCACTCCATTACTATTTCTTCGCCCAGCTCCATCCACACTTTCAAGGAGAGGGCCGCAATATCATTATTGTGTGTAACACGACCGTAGAACCATTGTATCCCCAGCCAATCACAAATTGGAGGGCCATAGACCAACTTTACTACGAGGACGCGTTCTGGAATCTGGTCAGTTCCTTCTACTGCACACATACACACACATGCCCACATAACAAGCCGCCGAAGTCAAGGTCCAACCCATTCAGTGTCTGCAAAAATCAAAAAAAAAAGAGAAGGAGCTGAGGAGGAACATACTAACTAATAGCACTGCACTCCGTTGACCATAATGTCACGCCATTACTACCAAATAGGAAAATTAACTTCCGGGAGCATAACCAGCACGACTCCAATGCACCTACCCCACACTCACCAAAGTCAGGACATTTCCACTCCAGTCCTCCCCCAGACACACAGCACAGGTAGGCAGGTCCCATTATTGCATACACTTTCACAGCCCCTCTAGATATTATTAGCGAAACGAGGAGGCTAAAAGTGGCAATAACAAAATAGCACACATTAGCAATACAGTCCAACTCTCAGGCACTCCTTCTCCACCTATTGCCTCCTCCGTGTGGTGGGTGGTGAAGGAGAAAACGAAGGAGAGAGAAGACAGGAAGCCCTTTTTCCAATCAGCCAAAAAGCAGAGCATGGTAGAACATATCCATATGCGTGCTCTAATAGTGGTTCTGAAAGAAAAAAACCAGTTTTCCCCACGTACACATACATCCACAGCTCCAGCACCACCACACACAAGTTACCACTAATAGTCATCCCCTCTCCGCGTGCTGTTATTCCAATGCTCTACCACACACCACCACCACCACACCACCACCACCAACACGACCACTTAAAAAACGGAGAATCTGGCGTACATATCAGCTGCTGGGAGCAACCACCAGAGCAGTGTGAGTCTTGCACTGCACCGTCCTTCCCATCAGAGCAAGAAGAAAAGACCGGAGGAAATTGTTCACGACGAGCAGACATATATAGATTTTTCTCCAAAAAAAAGGGATAGTATCGTACAGTGTACAGAAAGATGGGAAAACCTCAGAATCTTGGGGAGTTTTGACTCCTCCGGAATCCTCACTACAGACTTCCTCCCTCCTAACTGCAACTTTCCTCTCAACATTAACAGGGAATCATTGGAGGCGAGGGAGGGAGAGAACATCGGGGACAGAGAGCATCCGCACGCGGGCATACTGTCGAGGGGCAAAGGAGTAAAATAAAGAAAGTCTGTGGAGTACATAGGAAGGAGCACACGGTATATATATATATATATGATGCGGACGGAAAGAAACCACTAGTTCTTATTTCTACAGTTTATCAACTATAGTTAGGGAGATCCGTGGCTTCCACCCTACGATTTCACTCCTATCCGACACTTCTAATATCTAAGTTCACTTCAAACTATTAACAAAAAATTTGGCTACTTTTGCGTACGATAATTTTATGCGACAGAAAATGAAGCGAAAACTGGATTCGTTTCCAAGTTTCCAACTGCCGGAGAGTAGGAGTGTAGGATGCAACTGTTCCAAAGTTGATTTTAATTTTCCCGCGCGCATTCTGCAAGTCAAGGATTATGCTTTATTTTGCATGCTTGGGCCAGTGTCAACCGTCGCCTGGATCAGTCGGCGGGAATTTCTCTCCACTTGAATTAGTTAATAGTTTCATTTAGTCCGCAATAGTTGGTAGACCATTTTGCGTCTCCTAATAATTGTTTCCGTAATTAATCGGTGTCTCACCCCTCCACCCTACATTTATAGTTGCTCCCAGTTGCTCTCGCTGTGGCATTCACACAATTTCTGTACACGATTTTCTGGTCCTGGGGGAATACAGCGTAAAGATAGATGGTAATCGTCGTCATGTCTCAATTGGAGTGGCTGATTACTCTGGTTTTTGGCAATAGTTCCCTCTCTCAACTGTATCAGTGGGACAGGCTGGAGTGCCATTATGTAATATGAGTTGTGAGGAAGGAATTCATTCCTTTGCCGAAATGGGCGAAATTCTCCAGACTCTCAAGACCTATTTTTACAAGTGGGAGGGAGTTAATAAAGCAAAGTATTTCCAGCTTTTCCAACTTGCTCATTTATTTCAGTATCTTACCTACTTCACTGACCGTCTTTTCATTTTGGCAGCCTGGCCTCTACTCCCGTGTCAGCACTATATACACGCAGAAGGATCTGGGAAAGTGAACTGTGTGGATTCTTCCTTTGCCAAAGGATGGACATGATTTCCTTTGATTTACAGACCGGTCCAGCCATAGAGCCGATGGAAGAAAGAAATGTAGTATACAGTGACTCTAGGCTGAGTAATGGCTCAACTCCGCCGACGCTATCTCTTCCCCTCCTCCTCACAGTCGTAGTCTTTGATGGGTTCCGTTAACGGCTCCGAGGGTTTGAAAAATTTAAGATAAAATTCTAGGATCCAATAGGAGGGAATGAGGCCCATTTTCCACCCTCCTGTATTTTTAATAACACTCTCCTCTCCTTCCTCACTCTCTCTCTCTCTCTCTCTTTCTCTCTTACTACACGACCGACCATGTGGCGGGAGGACTATGGATTTAAGTTGTTGTTCGTTTTTTTCCCAGAGTATCTGTCGACTGTGTCGACTCGGCAAAGGTGAATGAGAGTTTTCCAATATTTTCCCGCCAACTTGATTATTATTGCGGAGGAATAATTTAAAAGTGTATCAGTCATGATGAGTGAGGCATACATAAGGGTGCATCCTTCTTAATGCACGTACTCACAGGGCAATGTAGAGCAGCAGGCGGAATATGGGAGGCATTTGAGGTAGTGTTGGCGGCGGCAGAAATAATGGAAAAGACACTACCAACCACGGGAAAGTAATGGTAAAAGTGAGAAGAACGAGGTTTGGCTCTCCCACATTTATGTGCAGCGTTGAACGGGGTCGTATGGTTGGATTTTACATAATTTCTCCCTCACTCAGTATACATTGAGAGTGGTGTGCAGTAGTGTGGTGGAGTGAACTGGAAATCCTCCTCCTGCTCCTCCGCTACAACTGTGCGAGGCTTGGCCCAGCGGCCTCGCCGTATATTTGAGCCTATTGTGAGGAGAAAGGGTTCGCGAGGGGATATTTATGACTTTTCTCACACGTTCTCCCGCCGTCCACTTCCCCCGCGTCCACAAACCCCGGCCGAGTTGCTCGCCCTGTAGATTTTCCCCATAAAATTACCCCACCGTCGTGCCAGCGTCTCAAAAGTTGCTCCGTAGGCGCGGAGGAACACGGAACTCGGTCGAGTTCCTCCTCTATTATTTCCCAGATTACCAAGTAGTTAATTTGCAATCATTAGTTTGGCCTTTAAATGTTTGAATAGGCGCCCATACATTTTTTTTCTGTAAGAAGAAGGGCAAGCCTCCGTTTGTTTATTGCAGTTCGGGCTCCCACGGGGGCGGGGGGAAGGGATGAAGCTGGTGAGACTGTGGGAATGGCTTTCTACTATTCGTAAAGGAGTGGAGGAGAGAGAGGATGAGGGAGGAATTATGTGCAATTTTTTCCGCTCCGTCGATTATTTTTAAGCCTATTTAATGCAACGTGTAATGCTAGTTCTGGAAATTATGTGACGTAATGTAAATTCTTTGGGAGTGGCTCCTTCCCCGTTCCGCCATTCATACCTACAGCAGCCCAAGCACCCTGCTCTCAATGGGAGTCCCTCGGAACTTTTCCCCAAAAAATCCTTCCGGCGCCCTCAAATTTTCGCCTCTATACTTCCATGCTCAGTCAGTGAAGCAAACTCCAAGGTTAATTGCGCATGGGATAAATAATCACCTCTGAGTCAACTCTAATAGGAATCTCCAGTGCTGTCATGATACTATACGCTGTATAGTATATATTTACGGTAAATCCTTTGCCTCTCTCGCATTTCACGAGTCAGTGGGAATGTGAGGCTGGGATTGGGGACTCTCAAGGGGAGAGGTCAAAATTGAGGGAAATCCGTAATGCAGAACCCTTGTCAGTTCCTAAAGGTCGCAGGGTATCCATATAGTACAAGAAGTTGCATCGGGCGGATCAAGTTGTTTTCACACAAAAATCCGGGCTGTGGAGGGCCATGATGAAGGCTTGAGAACAGTGACAGTTGTGATCATCATGTCCACACGTATAAAAGAACATGTCTGCCGGCAGCTGTACACCCGAGCGTGTACCGGCACGGAAAAAGTTGTTGCCGAGGAGGCAAAATCTTGTGTGTGTGTGTGTGTGTGTGTGCGTACAATTTATTGAGCATTCAACAGCATTCCCTCATTGATTCCTCCTGTCATCTGTTGCAGGTTGGAAGCGGGAGAAGAATGGATAGAAGAGAAGAAATCTTTTCCCCCCTTCATCTTTTTTCCCAAAAGGATATAATACATTAGTAGCCCGACTACTCTGGCTGACTTGGAATGAGGGGAGCGGGAATGTGGAGATATTTCCGAGTGTTGCTTCTGCAGTGCCATAACCCATATAAAAATACGGGAAGGATTCCTCGGGAAGGAAATCCGTCAACAGAAGGTCCGAGGATAGGATAATCATGCGAGGAAAAAAGTAAATGTGGATGAGAAGAACCGCACTCACTTTCTCCCCCTACCTCCCTGGAAAAGTTCCACCCCTCATCTTCTGCAGTTGAGACATAACAATAAGTGTCTATGTCCGCCTGCGTCAATCGTCACCTAGAAATCTTCAAGACGTCTATATACTGCAATCTTCCATCATGGAGAAAACCAGGAGTGTTCCCTCGAAGATGCTACAGTGGGAGGTTGGGGGGTTTCCTCAACTGTGTCCTCACAGTTACGATGCAAAATTCCAAGCCATATTTTTTTTTTGTTGGCAGGGGAAGAGGAAAAGGGGCGTGTAATATTCAGTGCAGCAGGATGTCGTCGTCGTCGTCGTCGTCGTCGACGGAGTGAGTGAGTGTGAAGTGGAGGGGAGAGAAATGCTGCATATGAAGACACTTGAGCCAAGAACCTCCTGGTGTCACACACCCGGGCGCACACTGCCCTGACCAACAACTTGTTCCGCACATGTGACGGTCGGGGAGTGCGGAGGACTTCTTTTCGGATTTCTATTGGATTTCCCTTCTGTCGGATCCTCTGGATGGGCATACAGAGGATGATTTGTTTGTTCGAACTAAGCAAGGGAAAGTATGCTTCCCTTCCCCATCTGCCTCCGATTTTAACCCCCACCCCCTTTTGTTGCAGAGTCGTGACAGGGGAGAATAAGTTGACGGTAATGGTTTACCTACTGCTGGTTGCGATTCTCCTCCCTCAAAACCACTTACATCTTATGAATATGATGTGTCACCGCAAGCTTTTCCTTCCCCCCAGCCCTGTGTCATAAAATTACTGCAGTTTTGGATTTATGTCCAAGGATTTCTCATGATAATAAAAGGCACTACGACGTCGTCGGTGGCAGTTGTTGAAAGCCCCCAAGTTTTGACGAGAGAGTGGTGGTGAGGTGAAGGATTGCATTGTTGGCAAGTTATTCTCGGAGTCAAGGCTGTTCTCAAGGGTTCCCTCATCCCCTGCCGTAATGAAGTACGGCCTTGCGGTTAAGCTCCTAATGCTCCACCGATTACGGTCTATTTACTTAATGCCTGGGAGGAAACGAGCCGCGGCTCCGCCGTGTGTGTGTGTGCTGTAGCGTTTGGGCAAAGCGGGTAAAATGGAGTTTGAACCTAATGGAGGGATATGAGGCGCAAGTGTCTCTGCGGTTCTGAATGAAAGGGTTCGCGAGGAGGATGTGAGGAGTGAACCACAAATCGAAGTAATGACATTGTATACGAATACTATTGTAAGGATTCATTCAAATTAAATCCAGAATAGGACGATAATATTCTTGACACTTCTTTGGAAGGAAGGGTTTGGTTTGTAGCTCAACTTGTCAGGAGGAGCTACAGAGCACACCGAAGAATGATGGACAGTGAGAGCCAATTTGAGATTGTGAATAGAACTGAAAGTGAGGCTGCTACACAGTTTTCCGGGACGGTTCTGACTTACTTTTAGACGGTAGCTGAAAGCGCTGGGGCGAACAGGCCCTAATTTGCGTAATGGAAAACGGAGTTGTAAGCGTACGCACATGTGAGCATCCTTTGTTTTCCTTCTATTTTTTTTCTCCTGAGTTTTTGTCCGTCCTTCTGAGTTGACTCTTGTTTACTTCCCTTTCACTCTCTCATTCTCTCTCTCTCTCTCTCTCTCTCTCTCTCTCCATCCAAAAGCACTTTTCTTGCATTGGCTAAGTACAAGGAGTCTCGGACTCACCGCCTGCTTCCTTCTAATGAACCCAACGAGCTAATTACATAATGTGTGGGAGAGGGAAAGTGAGAGAGGGAGGAATGGAAGTATAAGCAAGGGCTCGGTTGTGTACGCATCAAATCGAGCTAGACAAATGACTTGGTGTGGCTATACGTATATATATATATAAATGCGTCGAGTGCTATATGGCCTACAATGTCTAAAGATCAGGACGAACAAATAGTGGAGTCGTCGTCGTCGTCTGTAAGCCGTGCTCACTCTCGTCCTCGTCTCATCAACAAATGCTCTCCACCGTGCCTTTTTAATTTAGCGGGTTTCCCCAACTGATTCCGACCGCGAGGAAACGGAGGCTATTTACAGAGAGGGGTCTGCGGTGAGCGGTGTCCATGCCATGGCAGGCGGAGAGCGAAAGGCTCACAATCATGTCACCCCTCATAAAGTTCTGTGTAAGGCAGCGGGAGTGATAATAATAATATGAAATCATCAAGGCCAAGGCAGAGATGTGATGATGAGGGTTTGAGCCACCGGGATGAATTCTGCAAATTAAAACTCGCGCTTGCTAAATACAGAGTGAATTATGTGTACACATGGGGATGGCAATTACAACTATTTAAACAGATTGAATTCAAAGAGCAATTGCCGGTTAACGTATGGCGGTAGCTTTGAAAAAAACGTTCGATGAAATTAATGCATGCAGAACTGGACAGTGAAAAAACTACGGCTGATTTCAGTTGAGGTGCCCTTGTTGCCAACAGTCGTGCCATGGGAATCGACATGTATGCGTAGTGCGTATGCTGGTACTATTTGACGCGACGTTTAATACAGTCTCGTTTATATGACGTTGCAGCTCATGTGTCAATGGCGCGAAGGATGAATGGGCGTGTTGAAGAGTATTTGTGATGCGTGCACGTTTTTGGGCCAACTGACTGCAAAGTATTATGGAAACGGGACCGAGAACCAAGACTTTGAAGTGCTGAGAGGTAGTTAACAGTTTGCAGAAATTCAAAGTAGAAGTGCGGGTAAGAATATATAGAAAGAACGGATTCTTTCCATTCTTTGGTCAAAATGAATTACTCGGTAGTTTTTGGTTTTTCTGCGACGTGATTGAAGTCGATATTTGGAGGAGCAGTCTGATGAATGTGGGAAGTAGAGAAAATTATATTGCGAATTGCCTGATAGAAGTTGTGCGAACTCACCTACGCGACAATTTAGTATTGACA
>WJFA01004772.1:0-10200 GCA_009870155.1 Pseudobourletiella spinata
TTGGCTCTGAGGCATTCAACTGTCTCTGCAGTGGTCGCATTCTGGCATCCAATACGTTCAAAGTAAATTTTATTGATTTCCGACGTGTCAGCACTCACACCCCAAGGATTTAATGCGGTGCCACTTTGTGCGATGACTTGATGGAAGAGATCTGATCAAAGTTTTACAGTTAGCCAATTTTAAAGTATGAAAATTATGTGCGAAAGATGTGATCCTACAAACCTTTGGCGGCGGGGGAGATCATGACAGCATGAACGGCGACTCCGCCGGCTGATTCCCCGAAAATCGTCACATTCCCAGGATTCCCCCCAAAAAATCCAATGTTGCGCTGCACCCAGCGTAGAGCTTTGACCATGTCCTTCAGCCCCATATTTCCCGTGACGACGTCGTCCCCAGTGTTCAAGAAGCCAAAAACGGCGAGCCTGTAGTTGAGTGTGACGAGGACGACATCCTCGTCCATGAAATATTTCGGTCCCATTTCCGACCCGGAACCGAATTTGAATGCACCCCCATGGATATAAACCATGACTGAGAAATTGGCATCACTTCCGGATTGCAACTGTGTCCACATGCACGTTATTGGAAAGGAAAAGTTTAAACTGAATGGGAAATTTAAAAAACTGCGCTCATTTTCATACCTTGGGGATGAAGACATTGAGGAAGAGGCAGTCCTCACTGCCTTTGTATAAACGGTTGACTGGATCAAACTGTGTGCAAACATCTCCCGGATTAGTGGCGTTACGAACCCCGTCCCAGTTTTCCGGATCCTCCGGTGGCTTGAATTTATACAAAATGTTCATTTAATTCGATAAAAAATTTAGATTTAAATGATAAATTTGTATTCACATAGGTTCTTGCAGCTCCTGTTCAGGTAGCTATAACCTTACCATGAATCTGACCGGTGGCTTGGCATATGGAATCCCCTCGAATGAATAGAACTCGCGCCCATTTCTAGACACTTGAATTCGTCCTTTAACTTTACCGTTCCCCGTAGTCCTCTCCGTTTGATCGTCTTGTGCAGTTGCTCCAGAATTTAGCTTTGTTAAGACTATCAGGATCATTAGAAAAATTAAGCTGATTTTTGCAGTCATTTTGAATGGCGGCACTGACCAATTTGTCCGTGTTTCACATGGAATCAGTTCTTATCTAATCAGCACACGTTTTTCCAAATAGGTACCAACAGATCGCAATTGTTCTAATTTTTAATGTAGACTCATCCAACTACACGAGTTATTCGCACGAGTAATTACAAATATTTATGAACGACGGCAACACGGATGGTCAACATACATTTACCAATCACATTGCTTTCATTACATTCAACCGCAAGATGCCTGGAGGAGATTTTAAAAGCACATGTGTTAACGGTGTGGAGCTTTGGTGGGGTTAAATTGAATAAATAAACAGTCACGGAAAAATTGACACTTTTGTCCAAAATTTTCTGGTTACAGCTCACAGTACCAACGACGTATTACATATTTATTGCTTTAACAAAGAATAAAGTTGTTATTTCCCTCGTTTGCCTAAGTTTTTGCAAATGTACGCAGAATTTAAAGCGGTATTTAAGACGACGATTAATCTCAAGGTTGTAGTCTGGGGAAAGACGAACCACTACTGCCACTAATGGCTTTCATTCTACTAGAGTGCTTTACTCCTGTCCTCATAGCCATAATAGGGATGCCACAGACCCCGCTCGACAGGTACTGAAAGTATGTGTTCTAGCCTGCAATATCCTCTCATTAATAATGTGCTAAAATTTTTTCCTGTCAAAATTGTATTCTCCAAGCGACCATATTGCTAATAGTCTTCTTCCCACGGACCTCAATAAATTAAATTGCGAAAACAATAGAAGCCAATATCCCAAGTGATTACTCTGTCCACAACTGTAGCAATTCCCCCTGGGTTGCTTGAATGTGATGTATGGCACTGTTATGAATACCTAAATCTATAACCTTGTGGCACGCACGTGATAGAGTGTAGAAAAAAATCAATATTAACGAACTATGCTTCAAGGGGTACCTTTGTGACGTCATCACAACTTTATTAGCTTACAGCCAAATGCAAAATATTCACGATGAGCTTAAGAAACTGTGGGAAGTTGAGTCGCTACACTCCCACATTTATACGTAATCCCACCGCCCGTCTAGTTTTTTTAATTACTTTCGCACGCTATTCTCTGCGGATTCAGCAATCGTCATACTTGTCCACGCAGCACCGCTTTTTTAGTAAATGACTTTATTGCATTTGCGGCATTTTAGCAATTAAACAATCCCACGTCTCGCAGTGAAGCACTTAATGGACTGTAGTGTCGCAATAAGAAACAAAGTTTTTGAAAAAAAATACTATTTACACGATAAAATGAAATGATTCCAACAAACTTTTTGAAAACAATTATTACTATTTACACAATAAAATGAAATGATTCCAACAAACTTTTTGAAAACAATAATTAAATTACTATTTACACAATAAAATGAAATGATTCCAACAAACTTTTAGAATACAATAATTACTATTTACACAATAAAATGAAATGATTCCAACAAACTTTTTGAAAACAATGACTATTTACACAAGAAAATGAAATGATTCCAACTCTTTCAAACTAGGCGCTGTGCAGATTAAAATTTATGGTTTATTCGCGACACTAGTCGGATTCAGTACGTAAACAATTCCATAAAATTGAAAATAATCAGAAAAAGTATGTATAGTAATGGTGACGGTGACCGCAGTCGGAAGGTATTCTTGCTGGAAATACCATATTGGCGAAGTCGTATGTAGGAAGCGGTGAATTATGCGGCTGGAATTTCTGAGAGGGCAAGACCTTGTTCCAAATCGCCGCATTTATACGCAAAGTACTAAACTAACTAAACTAAAGCTGGTGTGAATATCTCAAGCACTTGTGTCCATTTTTTCTGGGACCAAAACCCATCAGGCTGACAAATAAGTTAAAATCCATCTCACAGAGTTCCTATATATGCTTGCCAAGCATCTGCGGAACTTTCCAAAGTAGTCGTTGTCGTGTCGTAAATGTCAATTGACATTTTTGAAAAGATTGATATTTTAATATTTCTTGCCGCATATTGCACGGCAGTGGCAGGAAGAATTAAAATGAATTAATACCGTATACTGTTCAGAGTCAACTTAACAGTCCGCTAATCGTATCAATTGAACTGCCGTTAAATCGTAATAACTTGTGAGTAGTACATCGAATAATCTACAAGGAAAATAAAAAACAAGACCTCCTTCAGCCATGAGCTTTTGGTTAAAGGGGAAGACCGATAAAAATGTATGGAGTTTGTGTGTATGTGTGTGTGTGTGTTTGTGAAACTTCCCAGAGGAATTCCGAGAAATAACTCCGCTCAGCAAACGTCACAATCATATACAAAATAATTCGTAACCGCAAGATACACAACAGGATCCCGAAACAACTGCTGAAACATTATAGCATTAGCTGTAGCTAATTCTCAGTCTGTCAGTTAGGACAATGGACACTTTTTTTTGCAAGGATTTATTATTCCGAATTATCTGTGCGGTTCCCACTGGCATAATGTATGAATCAACCAGTGTGTTGTGTGGCAATAGGAAAGGAAGACTGAGCCTCGAACGTCAAGCGCTATCCGACCTCCACGGCTGTCCATCATACAATCAGCAAATAAGTAGAATAGAAGGTTGATGGGGTCATCTTGTCAACTTTATTTTTGCACTCCAAGTTCGCATCTTCTGTGATGATCAGACGGCGACGGCGGAGATTTGTGCAGTCGTTGTGCAAGAGCAAGATGACGGTGTGAGTGAACAGCAGGCCAGCTACTTTCCACCACCGGCAAAAGAGAACTGGCAGTTTAGTACACAGTCGGACTCATGGACCGTGATGCTGCACGAGAACTCGGCAAAAATAAACTGCAGATTTTCCGCGGGCGACACACCAGATTTCCATCTTTTCGGCGGCAGACTACATTCAGTGAATCGTGCAGGCAGATCATCGCGTCTCTCGTAGTTATAGCCGTTGTTGCAAACATGAATATTTTACGGTCCCGATTTGTTTGTGTAGTAACTACCATCACGCTGTTCATCGTGACAATATCTGGGGACAGTGTTGTGACCTCTGTAAAAAAATGTTGTCCATTAGGAAATGTTTTTGACTCTACTGGTGATGGACAGTGTAATTCGGGAACTGAAGGTAATGGGCTGGCCCAGGGGCAGTGGGATGTTCCTCGGCGGTTCATGTTTGAAAATTATGAAAAACTTACGTTGCGGTGAGCTGATTTTATGTTGTATTTACTGTACCGTATATGACGTAATAATTATCAGTAGTAATAATACAAAATGTCTGTTTGTAGATGGGACGGAGAAGAAGAAGGACTTCCGGCGTGCGGGAAGTCCCCTTTGAAGACGGTATTTGTGGCAGCTAACGGGAGGCCGAGAGGGCAAGATCCCTCCGCAGCAGTGAGATACTTGATAACAGATGCTGGAGTACTCATGGAAGTGTGGGAGGAGAAACTGGGTGGTGTCATCCATGAATTCTCTGTGAATCACCAGCAGCATCAGTTTTGTGTCGACCCGTGAGTGCAATAATTACGCTGATTATTTAGTATCCGAACCAGAGAATCGTTTATTGTTTATTTATTTTCATATTATTTTATTGCATTTTTTAAATTTATTTTGACATTATTTAATTGTATTTTTCTTTACTTATTTTTAAATTATTTTATTATATTTTTTAATTGTATTTTTACATTATTCTATTATACTTTTTTAATTGTATTTTTTAATTTATTTTTACATTATTTTATCACATTTTTTTAATTGTATTCAATAATTTTTATATTATTTTGTCATATTTTTTAAATTTTATTCACTTATTTTTAAATCATGATATAATATTTTTTAAATTTTATTTAATTATTTTCAAATTATTTTAACATACATTTTAAATTTTATTTTTTTATTTTCATGTGATTTTATCACATTTTTTTTAAGTTTTTTAAAATTATGTTTATATTATTTTTTCAGGTTTTTTATTCTTTTGTTACATTTATTTATTAATTTTGTTAATATTTTACTGTACTTATTTTTAATTTCCACTTTTTGGGATTTTTACATAGGACTTCAGATGGGGTCTTTGTTCGAATTTGCCCGGCACGATGTGATTCGGGGGAACCGTGCCTTCGAAAATGCTGCCCTGTGGGGCAGCACTTTGTCTACGACTCGGATGGATTCGAGAGCTGTGCTGAAACTTCGGGACCCGCGAAAGCTCGAAATTTCACTTTACTCACAGATGAAGGACTCGTGCTCCGTAAAACCGAGGCTGCTCAAGCCCAACCGCGTTATACTTCGGGAGGAGAGTACGGTGTCGTTGACTGTTTGCTGGGAACAGTGCGAGTATCTTTGGAACTTCCCAGTGCGCATCTGAAGAAAACCTTCGGTTTAAGTGTGAAGGACGGTCGACCGTTGTATTACAGCAGTAGGAAGAACAAGTGGGACGAGTTTGCCGACATTGCCAATCACTGTGCTGAAAGAGTCGTAACGGACGAGTTGACAAATGGTGTGGAGGTGTTGTATTTGTGTGTCAACAGCACATCAGGCTCAGCGGATAGTGTTTCAGTCTCTGAACCCGAAACAAGTCCTGAGGTATATTCGGCAAGTTTTTGAATTAATCCTGTTGTTCGAATTATTCCAGTGGAGAATTGTCGGAAAAAAATGATTTTCAAGAGTCGCCTCGAAGAATCTTACTACTGCTGCGGTGAAATTGTACAAGGATATGAAAATGAGATTTTGTTTTTGAAATCCGTTGTTGCAGCCCGAGCCGGAGAATCCTGTCATTTGGACCTACAGTGGATCATTACGTGGAAGAGTGCAACTTTCCAGAAATGGGCGGAAGTTCTCGTCATATGAAGGAATACCATATTCTCGGCCGGAAGGAAGATTTGAGGTGAGCTGGCGTCTGTGATTTCCAAAAACGCGTCTGTGTCTGGGCATGTAACAAAGCCGGTTTTTTAACTCGGAAAATCCAGCCCTCCAAGGAGTTATTTCAATGGGGTGGCATCCGCGACGCCTTGACTCCTGGCCCGAAGTGCCCACAGTTTGAACCTTTGAACAAGAAGTACCATGCTGACACGGAAGATTGTCTCTTTTTGAACGTTTACGTGCCTCAGGTAATACTTTTTTCGTACAGAAGCATGAATTATGTATCAAAATATTATAAGGTAGTCATAATTCACGATTAAATCAGAAAAAGTTGATTCCATTTATTTTTATTTCGCATTGTTATACATTTATTATTAATATTATTTTATTTTCAGATTAAAATGACAAGACGAACACGTCTGCCGGTAATGGTGTGGATACACGGGGGTGGCTTTGCATTCGGGTCAGGGTCGGAGCTTGGGCCAGAATACTTTATGGATCAGGATATTATCCTCGTCACGATAAACTACCGACTGGGCGTGTTCGGCTTCCTGAATACGGGCGACGGGGCTGTCACAGGCAACATGGGGCTCGGCGACATCATCCTCGCCCTCAAATGGGTCCAGTTGAACACGCCAGTTTTTGGTGGGGATGGAAATTCTGTGACCATTTTCGGTGAATCCGCTGGGGGTGCTGCCGTCCATGCTCTCATGCTCTCTCCAGCCGCCGCTGGTAAGCACGACACACATCACACAAAAACTAATGTGGAAACAAATTGAAGACTCATGGATTATAGGGATTTGCAGGGCTGTTCCATCGTGCCATTGCCCAAAGCGGTACGCTGTTCAACCCGTGGAGCTTCTCACGTGATTCTAGTCAGCTAAATAGAATCTATTTCAATGCTACCGGCTGCAGCGGATTGGCCAGTACTGATGTGGTAAATTGTTTGAAGAGCAAATCGGTTTTACAACTTCTCCAAGCCGCACCGCATTTCTCCGATGACCACAGCGTAAATTACTGTTAAATTTTTGAAATTTTCCTTGAAATTATCCTTTTAATTTTCAATTTACATTTTCTCTTTCCAGTTCGGTCCCACACTAGATACAAACGCCGCGAAGCCGATATTGCCTGATTTGCCTCAGAAATTGATCTGGAATACCAACAACAGTGCTAACATTAGCTTCATAGTGGGCATGAACGTGAAGGAAATGCTAGTCGCCGCTGCAGGTCTGACTCACAAATGAGTAAATCGGAACAGAAGAACCGCGCTGGGAGCCAATTTTCATTTGGTTTTATTGAATTTTATTAGAAATTATCAAAAGCAAGGAAACCATTGGAAGATTAAACGAAAACTGGCGGGAAGGGTTGAGCGCCGTGCTGAAACTGAAGGAACTTTACCCCGACCACATGGATTTCACCGGCATCACCTCCGCCATCAAGACGGAATATTTTCGCGGGAAGGAAATCGGGCCCGACAGCCTCAGTGAACTGACAACGCTGCTGTCCGATGTGTTTTTTCTCATGGGCATAAAAAATGCCGCTCTGTCTCATGCGCGACGAGGAGCTCCCGTGTTTCCCTACTTACTAACTTACAGTGGAGAATTCAGCCTGAGCAACCGTGCCGGATTGCCGTCTGAGGGTAACAGAATGCAAATGGTGGTATCACCGCAGTAGCCAGTACAGTTATATCTCAATCCTATATAATTTACTCTATGTAGGCCCTGTACATGCCGACGAACTCCAGTATTTATTTCCGTCGCGATTGTCACCCCAGAAAAACTGGCCTGATTTGGGGCCGGGATCTGCAGACGAAGAGTTTTCGAAGAAGTTTGTTGCACTGTGGGCCTCATTTGCGAAGACAGGGTAAGCTCTGGGAATCCTCACAGCTGAACCAAGGGACTGCTCAATTGACGAACTTGTGTCACCTAATAGGATACCAATTCCGTGGTCATCCAGTTGGGATCCAATTTCACAGCAGCTCGTAAGACACAGAAGAAACTAATGCTAGGCTGAACTGGCTCAATCTACAACAAGATCCGAAACAGGAAGAAGAGTCAATTCAGATGGTCACTAGGCTTGGATTGTGGCACAAAGAATATTCCAGCACCGGAACCTCCACCAGACCAGTTCCCTACTTCCCCACTGTAACCATATTTGCCGCATTAGTCGTAATGAGCTGTAACCTTGATCGCGGTCCAGTTTTCGAACGAATATACTAAAGTGTGTCCCGCTAAACTCTGACCACTTTGACTGTTTGACTCCGAAGTTCCCTTTTTTTGGTCACGACATCGAACTGGGTTTCTGTCCCCTGGAACTGAATGAGCACTATTAAATACGTTGCAGTCACAGAGATGAACTGAAAATATAGAAATAGAATTGTAAATTAAAATACGTAGAATATTAATTTTAGTAGTTAACTCGGACAAAGCTATCGAAATTATTCGCCGGGGTCACTAACCGATGATATCAGTCTGTTGTTGAAAACTACGTAATTAGCTGGGCAGACCTCCGGGGGTTTGCTGTTCATCCGACTGAAGAATAAGTAAACCTGTGCAAATTTCCACGAAAATCTTATATAAAATATGATGGTTATACATCTCGCAATGCCTTAAGTATTGTCACAGATTTTTCAAGGGTTCAGCGGCGTACCTTAGTGTGAGTGTCTGGGCTGACACGGTTCAGAGGTAAGAGCTCAAACTGTTTAGCAGCACGAAAGGGCCTGTAAAAAGAGAAAAAATTGTAATCTTCTCATTGCAGGTAATAAAGGGACCACTACAAGCCGCCTTAAAGTAGAAAAATCCCACAGCATCAGTCATCGAAGTCCCCGCGCTGCACAGGCTTATGAAAACGATGAGGTGCATGAGGAATCCGCTGGTGACGCTGACCAATTCCAGCCCGAGGCCCGGCCGCGTAATATTCGAGTAGAAAATAAAGAACGTCATGAGGACGGGCATGCCGAGAATGTACAGCCCGCACAACAAGGGCTGTTGAAATGTCCGGTTGAAGCTGTGGACGATATCACTCATTTCTTCGAAGCTGTTCAACAGGCCGCGAATTCTAGCATCCTCGATGGCATCATCCCCCCAGCTCAGCTGAGCCGCAGTCGGCCCCTTGATCCCGTCCACCCCCGCACACTTTTCAGATGACATCTGACCAATAATGGTCTCCATCTCATCAATTATAACCTCGTAGCCCAGCGTCATCCATTTCATCAGCCCGTAGATGAGGACGTAGATAAAGGTGTGGCAATACGGCTCTGAGTTGAGCACGGTGAAACAGCACAGCTCGGTGAAAAACCTGGTCCAGGCACCATCCGCCAAGTGCCCCCGGAGTCTCGATAGAGGCATTCCGAACATGATGCCGAGGCCCAGGAATAAAGTGACTCCGGCCAAAAGTCGGAGATCCCGCTGCAGCTTGTCTAGTCTCAAAGAATTTATAATTTCAGTCTGCATCTGCACACTCGTCGTTACGTCTCTGCGGATGGGAATGTTTCGAAAATAGCGGATGAGATCATTCCAAAATCCCATCACGTCCGCCCTTGATCGCACGCTGAAAATCCGGAGGAGCGTGAGGAAGACTCCGCCGGAAATGAGGAATGCCAAGTAGCCCTTGACTGTGGTGTTGTTCTTCGCGAGGGCGAAGATGTCATTGGCTAATATGACGTGGACAACACTGGCCGTGCTCAAAAGTATCTCAAGTCCCGTTCCCGCCACTTGGACACTCCAAAATGGGACTGCTCGGAGCTGGCTCGTTGAGTCCAAGGAGCAGTGCCAATAGCCTAAGACTGTGGCCAGGGAGCAGAAGGGTGAGAAGATTTGACGGATGCGCCCGCTCGCGGATGAGTAAGCTTGACATTTTGTAGCGGAATTCATTTTTAGCTCGCGGTTCCAGCCGTTGTTCGCTGCGGGCGCTTCTGGTCGCGACTTAAAGTCTGCATGAGTGTGAATCTACACAGGATGTTCTATGGGCGCCCAGGTTATGCAGAAGTGTGCATGGGACTTTTGCAGCTGATTCGGCTTGAGTGGTGCTGTGCAAATTTATAGTTATTAGATATTTTGTTTGCCAACATCATATTTTTAGTGGACGAATTGATTGGCTTGTGCACATTGAGTTCACTTAGCCTAATTTATTTGCTCGTCATTCGGTGACAGCATCAAATGGTTTCCCTGACCGTGACCAATATCAACAATTCATTTTGTAATGGTTGTCTCATTCGTGTGTAAAAATGGATGTCGTTGTGACTAGAAGTGGCCATCATACCGGGAAATCATGAGCTGGTTCGCATTTAGAGTT
>WJFA01004773.1:0-10199 GCA_009870155.1 Pseudobourletiella spinata
CTCCCGTGTGCCCAGTCTCCTCAAGGGAGATTTTCTCCAGCAGGATAATTTCCTCCAATTTCCCGTCTCCCCCTCTACTCCTCCCCTAACTCGTCCCTCCTTCACGGCTACCGCAAAACTCCACTGAGGCCCTCGTTATACAGCCTCCTTCCTGGCCTCTTCACCCCAAATCGCTGCATGTATCCATTGCCACCCGTATCCCTTACGCCTATATTATGGCTTCTCAAGTCGGGAGTTTTTCTCCTAACTTTCGTACATGCGCGCATTTGTATGTATTTATGCGGATACATGCAGTCTTGTATTTGTGAGTATATGCGCTTGCTTATGTGCGTATACATGCCCGTGTGTGCATATCTACGTGCATGTTTGTGTGTGTGCGCTAGGGAATGCGTTTATAAGAGCGTGTGTGAGTGCGTACGTGAGAGGGCATGTGTTTGTGAGTGTGTGTGTGTGTACGTGATAGGGTATGTGTTTTTGAGTGTGTGTGTGTGTGTACGTGAGAGGGCATGTGCTCGTGAGTGTGCCTACGGTTGCGTTGTCATCCCTGCAAACCCGCTGGTGAGGGACCCCAAGCGGCAGTCCATATGAGTGTATTCACTAATAATTGGATGGGGATGAAGGATGATTGCAGTATTATTGGTGAGAGAAATTTTTATCTCTATAGCATTTCTCATTGCGCGTAGAGCAGAGAAATTCCTCAAGGCAACATGTTTGGGGTAGACCTATGTACGAATGAGGATGTCAAATCCAACCGCTCGTGTGTCGGAGAATCTGCTACCACTACTCCTCTTCCTTGCTCGGTCCTGAAAATAATATCATGGAAATGGAGTCCGTGAGGGGAAATTTTGTGAATGTATAGCAAGTAGCCTAACCTAAGCTTTATAGGTTCCGCAACTCTTATTAAGGAGAACCAGGGCTCCCTGCGTACATACCCCGCACTATGTGCGTATACCTGTGTGAGCCACCGGTGGTAGGTGGCATTTACTTCTTGCTGAGCTAGCGAGTCTTGTTGTATTCTCTGTGGAAACTGGATGATGACGAGGACGACGACGTGGTGAGCGTCTGGAAAATGTAAGCGGACGAAGGGAAGGAGAAAGAGGGGAGGGAGAAGAGTTGAGAGAAATGAGTGGAGTATGTGTTCCAACTCCCGCTCAGTCTACCACTGTCTCTCTCTCACTCTCCCACTTTATAAATTGCGATAATCTTAGCTTGACTTGAAAATGAGATTTTCGCTAATCGCCTTTTTCTTAGCTTCATCCTCATATCTAAGCTCCATGTGGAATGGTAGGAGGAGTGTGGAACTTACACTCGAATTTATCCGTCGTTATTTCCCCATTTCAGTCTGAATGCATGACGGACTTCTTGATACGTAGTGGCTCAGACGCTCAGCTCTCATAATAGAGTTCCCCCTCGCACCCTTAAGAACTCCCCTAATTCCTCTCTTATGCCTGTCAAATCAACCCATCATAGTTTTCCGTAGCACTCTTTTACAATCCAACAGCCCATTTATATGCGTGGGTAGACTCCTCCTGATACGATTTGGCTTATGTGGAAGAAGTGCATTTGTCTCAACATTTTTCCACTGGGACATAAATCTCTGTTCTGTTCCTTGAGATGATCAAGATTATATGAAGGGGCCGGAATAGGTTGGATGCTACTAGCCAAGAATTGTCCCTCATATATACGGCCGCTCATCACATTGATGAATGGATCCAGAGGGTGGCTGTCAAACCGACTCTGAACACGGGCTCTGAGGTGGAGGGTGTAAGGAATTATTAGGTATTTCCAACGAGCTGACATGGCTGAGTGCATAGGATGAGAGAAGAGTCATACTTGAAAAATGGGCGGTCAAAATGTGACGGTTACTCTCATTGTCGGGACACTGAGGGTTGTCTTATCAGATCAGGAAGAATAAGCGGACATTAATAATGTCCGCTCACAAGCCAATAGATTATTAATCGCTCCCACCGCACCGCTCGGACGTGTGGGATGGACGAATATATAGTATGCAGTAGACACCACTGTATCTTAAACTAGCCTTATTGTTAACTATTGACGAGAATTATTGAAGGGGGACGGTCGTCCAACGGCGGCAGTTCTTTCCTCCACGGAATTAATACGGAGAGGCATGTGTATCTAACTCCTTTTATGGACCTCTTTGCAGGCTGGTGGGACTTGAACGACGACGACCAGCATCGTTACTGCTCCTGAGCTACACATTATAGTAATAACCAGAGCTCAAAAGAAGCCCAGTTTAGTACCATCGAATTCATCCCATCCGCTCCCTAAGCAACTCGCAGTGTGAGGACAATTCAAGGATTAAAGAAATTCTTCGGAAACGTTTTTATCATCATAACTCAGGTTCAGGAGTGGCTCTAACCTCTCCATCTTCCCCATCTGCGGTGCAAGTGGAAGGCAATAAAAGTCAACCTGTGACGGCGGAGGAAACTTGAAGGTAACTATCTATGTAAAATGCTCCGCTACGCTGTAGAGTAATAGTAAGTATTAAAACTCCAGGACGAACGACGAAAGTTAGCATAGTGCGTACCGGTATGTTTCCCCGCCAAAATTTTCATCACGGTCTGATTATAATTTTAGATACTCGCTCAAATAGGGTCCTATGTTTTATGGGCATTGTCCAGAAGAAGGGACAATTTCCGCCACGACCCTTCCACATCTCTTTTGGAGGAGGAAATTGAGCCGTGTACACTGAGGCCCTTAGTAGTATCATCCACCTAAAATCCTTTTACTGCTAATCATCCTTGGCTCGTAAAATGAAATTCGTAATGTTATGACCTGAGGGCCCGGTTATTACATGGGCTTAAAGCCAGAGAGCGGCTGGGAGGACATTTTTATTCGATATATTTTTGCGGCCAATTCGACCCGTCCTCCTTCCTCCCAGGGTATCTAATGGGCCGAGAGACGTTCTCAACAGACGCGTTATGTTGTACTATAGTTAGGCATGTGGGGGATATCAATTGGAAACGACCAGAATAATCGCAAGTCTCCACTCCAAACTAATTTCCCAGCCGTTCACTCTCGAGTAGTTTAGATAGTCGGAACTCTTGCTCCAAAATCCACTCCGGAGGATCATTATATGGTACTTTGATGGTCTCATAGAACCTCGTGCACAAGAGCGTATGATCGTTCCTGGGGGTAAAAAATGGTCGGTGGGACGAAGTGTCACGGAACGAGAAAGACTAATTTACCTGTCTATTTTGAGGTTCTGAGACGATTTTCCGGAAGGACAACAAGTCTACAATGATACGGGATCGTGTCTCAGCCCGCATGTTAATGTGCAATTAAAAGTAGATGAGGGTTAAAACACTGACGAGAGATTCGGGGTTGGGCAGGTATGACTGCCAGGATGGTGTGCTACATATGCTATCATCTCTTACTCGTAGCAGACCATACATGCGAGGGACATGCTATTTCGTAATCTGTATGCGTCAGCGTGGACTACAGGGATAAATCGATTGCGTCCAATTGAAAAATTAGAATCGTTAGTTTTATCTTTATATAGCGTAAGCGGGATGTGAAGTATATGCAGCACGACTGACATTGTTACCCACTGGTCCAGTCGTGATTTTTCAATGGGAGTCTGTCAACCAGGGTCCTATGACTGAACCAGAAATATTCGAGCAAATGACGATATGAGAATGAGCCTATTTTAACATTGGAATGGATAGCGGGAGAACATTCCGTCCTTTTAGCATATACTTACATATGAATATGATCACATCGCTTTAATGTGCTCTCACGTCCATAGTAAAATGTGTGGGGTGCTGCACATTCAGACATACACCTTCTGTTGCGCATCCGTGTTATACTTCCCATATGCGTAACATGTTCATCCATATAAAGAGCCATGCTCTATGTGCCTCCTTTATGAGCGTGTACAAGGTATGTTCGGTATTAAAGATTACCCAATGATACACGGACTCAGGCTCTGAAGTAAACTGGAACGTCTGTAACAGGAGAGCACACACATTTCCCCGGACCATTACAGACACTGCCACACAATGAACTCAACACTGGATGGACGACTGCGGTGCTCGTGATGGGCCGTTATTCTGAGTGTGACTGGAGCATGAGGGGGACAAACGAGTGTTTAATGTTCCTCAATGTGACTCTGGCCATGTAGCTCGCTGGTTTTTAATTTTTTCAGTCACTCAGTCAGTTTNGTGACTCTGGCCATGTAGCTTGCTGGTTTTTAATTTTTTCAGTCACTCAGTCAGTTTGTCAGTGAGCCCGTGAAGTCAAAGCGATGTTCAAGGTGGTACGTGAGAGGATTTTCCCTTCCTTTCTCTCCCCCTCCTCCATGTCCAAATCGCTCCCAAGCACTCGGACATTAGGATCAAAGATATGCACTCATAGTATTGTGTCTAAATTTCAAAGTGCCTCATTAAGCCCTCTCTCTCTCTCTCTCCCACTCTCTTCCTTCTTAGAGTTTCCTTGAGGAAAAGAATCTAGTTTATCTATCATTATCAAAAAACATGTTACGTTCGTAAGTTGAGGTGTCAATTTTACAGTATTTTCTCCCTCGTTCAATCTAGTCTGAATGAGAAAGTGTGTATATGTGCAGTATAGAGTGGAACTCATCTAAATGTAAATCTGAGGAGAGTCTGTGAACTAGTGAATCAGCCCCAGAAAGATTTTCTGATGTCCCAGTAATACTACTACATGTACTTGTCTGTCTCCGTCTGAACATTTTGATGGCAAATGACTTTTGAGAGCCCGTTGATGGGTTCTCCACCTTAATTTTTATCCGTTCCTCTTTTTCTCTCTCCCTTTCCTAAACTTGTTGACAAGCTCGCTCGACTTTGTGTTAACAAGTCCAAGCCACGTCCTCTTGTCTTTTCTCACAGTCAAATGATGAGTTAAAGAGCCAGCATTGAATTTGAATTGTGGTGCAGTACCGGTGTGTCTATGCGCGCATGTGTGTGTGCGATGGTTCGTGGTGGTGGTTTGTGAACCAGTTCATAAATTCTGAACAAGTTTTGTCTTAACGGAAGTTTTTTGCTTTGCTCACACACACTCATGCATGCACACAGACGCGAAACAAGAATAACAGAACAGAACAACAACAAGAACTCACCTCCCTCTTCCCCTTGTCACTGTTCTCTGTATTAATATTTATAAATTCAAATCAAGTCTCTGCTCCGTCTGAGAGTAAAGCCTGATGTAATTACTTAATGACGTAAGGCTCGTTAGGAGCGGTGTTCGTGTGTGTTCGCGGCTAACTACAGGGAATCCCTGTCCGCGTTCTATGCCAAACTAATAACCCCCCGTGCTATATGTTTTAGCATGGTCCGAACATCTCATTCCGAGGCAAACTTCACATCACTAACCACGATCGGCTTTGGACATTTGGACGACTCGAACTCTTGATCCTATAAATGTACAGAGAGACACGAGTTCAAAGTTTGTCAAAACTTTACGATGATAAAACAAACAGGGAAAATGGAGAGCTATGGAGAGAGGTTTGGTTATGGTTGTATACGTCTACATGCATATGCATACATGAACGGACTACGACCTTGTTACCGTCAGCAGAGCAACAGATTACAGTTGTGTGATTCCCTTTTTTCATCTCACTCCGCACATTTGGTACATGTACGATCGCGGGGTAGGGGATATCTTCGTGTTTGGAACAGGAAAGGGGACAGTATTGATTCTTTCCCCGTCGTCATTCTTCTTCCCCATTCGGATATCCCCTATCCTTTTTGTCCAGCACCGTATATGTACAAACGCTGGCTTTTCGTCATCATAATAAGCCAATCAGTCTCCCCCAATCTGGATGTCAATCAGGTTGGACGTCGTGATTGGATTGGAATAATAAGTTTATCCGAGCAAGTCCATCCGTAGACGGAA
Source organism: Pseudobourletiella spinata (assembly GCA_009870155.1). Taxonomy (NCBI): domain Eukaryota; kingdom Metazoa; phylum Arthropoda; class Collembola; order Symphypleona; family Bourletiellidae; genus Pseudobourletiella; species Pseudobourletiella spinata. The sequence continues at coordinate 5,875 of WJFA01004773.1, forward strand.
TAAATTTCGAATGGACAAAAAAAATCTAAGATCCACCACACCGCATAGTGATCTGGACCAAGTATTTGTTGCTCTGTCCACATATATATACATGTATATACGGGCGCATCATCCCGCACATGTCCGATCCGTACTGATCTTGTCACACAGAAAGCCCTTCTCAGAGGATTGAAAGGCTAATAAAACCCTGCGAGAGCGAATTGAATTCCAACTCTTTTACGACTTCTCACACTAGCACCACCGGCTCGGCTCGAGTGCTAAACGACCCCCGTGTGGGTTCACACATTTTAAAATGGATGACATTTGAATCCGTTTCTCATTATAGGATTCACCATGGTAGTGATAGTGGTGGCAATGAGGATCGACGGGCCCTATGTTGCTTCATTCATCCGTCGACCCCGCCATTGAGTCCCACTTGATATCTCCCCCTTACTTTCCACACTGAGCCGGGATTGTGTGATTGTGAGTTGTGATTGAAATGTTCCATTCAGGATCAATCCCATATGTATCTAACCTTTTTCTAGATACACTGAGCAAGAGTGCTCAAATCCGAAGGGGTAAATAATAATCAAAATATCTTCTGTAAGAATGCACACATCGGGTGTACTTTATTGGGGAGGACCTTCTTTTAGGATTTGCCTGCCGCTGACATTCCCTGACGGCTCTGTCAGTCAGTCCGGGGGTTCAGCTTGACTTTGCGGAGTTCTATCCAGCCACCCCACCACCACCGCTCATCTCCCTCCACATACGCGTAGCCTTTCAACTATTAAAAAGGAGTGCGTAAGAGGTACAAATGCACTTGATGTATCTGCCATCACGAGGAAGCGGATGGGAGGAAGTCACTAGTAATGTTTCGCTTTGATAATTTGCCGGGATGAAAAGGGAGATTAAGGGAGACAAAAGCGTGAGATACTTTGTAGCCAGTCTCTGTGGACCCGGGTCGGAGACTGAGTGAACCTCATACTGGGAGGGAGAAGATTCGTTCGTCGAGCTCCACCATGCACCACGGATGCATTAACATAAACAGCCTGTCTGTTTTACTATATCCATGACACAAGGCAGCATCAGTAGTAGTAGTGGTAGTATAATTCAGTAGAGGAGGGTATGATATGAAAACTAGAGTTACCCGGTTCCCACTAGTGCCTTTGTTGGGAGCGGCGGCAGAGCCTGGGAGAGCGTGCGGAGACTGGAATTATGAGTGGGAGTCTATGTGTGGTACATGAGATAACCTTGACAAAGGTTTAAGCCCGGCTGGGTTTACATTGTCGTGTTGCCAACAGTGTTGCATACGTACACATGCACATAGTCCCAGACATAAGAGAGGAATATGGGAGGGGTTAAAAAAGAAGAATCGAATATATGTGAGAGCCCAGTCGTCTTTCATATTCGCTCAAATTCACATGCAAGAATGCTACTCGTAATTGTATAACCCGGTCCGGTCCTCTAACATATCACAGGAAGCGGCAGCAGCAGCAACCCATTATGTACACCGTGACTACCCCAGGTGTATATGCGAGCCGCTAATATTTACCCAGGACAATATTTAGATTTATAGTGAAGTGAGGATTGGGAAGGGGGAGGGAAGAAGCAGTAGAAGTAGGAGCATACTGTTCGAGTTTAAAATAAGAATTTCAACTTTTGTTCAATCCACGGCAGAGCGACGACGGAGCGGGATGAGGACGGTGTCTGATGTTATGGAGTAACTAAAAGCTAGCGGGAAGCGCGGAGCAGTGGGGGTTCTTGAATAATTTATTAGGGCCGGACGTTTACATGCAACCCGTGGGAGTTGCAATTTTTAGCTTTATAGCGGAGGAGGAGCAGGTAGGGAATTTTCATTTTATCCCTCAAGAAATGCTCCTTGTCGTTCTTCCCTATACTCCTATGCTTTCTAAACCGCAATGACGGGGGGTTACATGCGCTTAACTCTTGGGATGCGGCGAGAGCAGCTGATTCGTGTAGCAGCCGGGGGTAGTAGTAGTATAGCAGTGCCATTACCTCCAGCTACTGTCTTCCCTTCTGTGGGTTTGCTCTCGAGACGTTTCTTACTGGAATTGTTCTGCTGGCAAAATTTAATTTAAAAGTTAGTACCGCTCTGATTTATAGGAGGGGAGAATTTCTCCTCGTTCGTCCTGCCACTACTGTGTGTGTGCGCGCGCTTATACGGCTACTTGGCTTTGCGAAGCAATCTCATTTGTTGGCGCTTATGTTGAGTGAGTGAGTGAAGATTTATAGGCTGACAAAACATTTACCTTCATCAGTGTACTCAGCATTACTCCGCTTCTATCCCTCTGCATAAATCATAATTGTTGGCCGGAGTAAGTAGGTTGAAAGGCCATCCCATGTCCCCATGTCCAGTGAACCGGATACAGGACATCAAATATTGAGGACTTCAATATCCTCAGGTCAGGGTTTCCCATAGGAGCACAAAACCAAAAAACAACAAGTCCTTAGGTCAGGGTATCCCGAGTTTAGACCCAGATCTTTGCTCTTACGTTAGTTTGAAAGTGAACGTCGGGAGTCGTTAAACTTTATAAAAACTTTCAAATTAAATATCATGAATGTTTCTGAGACTTCAAAAGACTCTCGCTTCTCCAGACGTGAGCATTAAGGAGTGCAAGGATTCCAGGAGATGAAGACGATGGTTAAAACCGATTAGATCAGGATCCTTCATCCCTCCTGCTCCAATTTCCCGAGTAAAGACTGACTGGATATTATAAAGGGAAATCCCCGGAAGAACCTCTCTGTTGTGTCGACCTTAATGTTGGAAGAGGAGGAGGAAAGTGCTTTGATGTTGGAAAAATGCACCATGATTTAAAGGTTTCATTAAGAGGTTCCCCGGCGTGATTCGCTTATCCGGGTGGAATGGGGACATCCGTGAGGAATTTTTATCCCAATCGAAGCTGGAGTTACTCACTGGGATATACACGCGGCGGAATTGACATATATGAGGAGAGGTGTAGAGGTTCAAGTCGCATTGGAAAGTGAATGCGATCGGAAAGTTTGTCTTTCCCTCCATTTCCTCTTTGCACTTTATGACTTACTTGAGACCTAGGGAGTGAGAGAGAGACTAATCTATAACAGAGTTCGTCTCTCTTGTCCCATTGCTGTAAAGCTCGAACAATCTTAGGAGTAAATCCTAGGCTTTCTTTAGTATCTCACCATTATGTATAAGGTAGTTAATTTGGAAGAGCGAGAGAGAGAGACGCACTCATGCATGTTGGAAGAAGCTCATACTGTGTGATACATACTGGCTTTTACTTGTGTCTACTTCCACCTCCTACTTTTCACAGTCAAAGATGCTGATATGGTAAAGTTGGTCGTTGTTGGACACTTTCCTTCCGACTTGGAAAACTCTATCTCAACAAATTGTCTCCAAGTTTTCGTCTCCCTATCACTACTGCAACTGCCAGTGGGGGAAGTGGTCGTAGTTACTTGCTTGAAGGCCAACGCCAACAGCCGTGCTGACATACTACACTTTTCCACTACTACTTATCATCCTTTTAACTTTTGGCTCGTGACTTTGAATATGAGGATGGGAAGAACGAGAGGAACAACAACATTCGGAACAGCAGCGAGGACATGGTAATGGTAAAATTACTTCAAATAAGCTAACGACTTGAGTTTGAGTCGGATTAGCAGCAGAGGAGGGGAAGGAACAAGTCCCCAATCGTTTTAAATTCTCACGAAATATTTACACGATAACATATTTCACCAACTTTAGCTCCCCCTCCTCAGTCCTCGCTCTCTCTAACTCTCTCGCTTGTAATAATTAAGGATGCAGAATGCATCCTCTGAGAGCTACAAACTCAGTGAGGAACGACATCTCTTAAGATAAATCTCACCCCCCGGAAGTGCAGTAGCCAAATTTTCTCCAAAAATTATCTTTACTTCCACTCAGAATCCTCTGCATGGGCTTGTGGTGCATAAAGTTTTGTGGAATCCGACCATTTAAAATTAAAAGCAGTCACTTCACACTGCAAATATTGTGAATTATTTATGAAAGTGGCAGGGTCGCAGGGTACCGTTGTGATGAATCATTGCATGCAATTGCAAACAAACTGAGTTTAAATGTACCTCAACCACCAGTTGTGCCCTTTGGAGCTGAGAGGCGAATGCTAATGCAAGACTCCATGTTGTAGCAATTTTTCGGGTTATTATTGCATGTTGCATATGTGCTCATTCACGGTTCCAACCATTTCCATATCGGTGGCTGCTACTCTGCGGTTCCACTGCTCTTGCTTAGCCCCGTGTGCATGTTATAGTGGTTAAGAGCGGGTTCATCAAAAGCTAGGATCTAGGATGGTGAAAGAGCTCAAGTTCGCTCT
>WJFA01004774.1:0-10198 GCA_009870155.1 Pseudobourletiella spinata
GATTTTCTTATGGGATTTCACATGGGATTTTTCAGTTTGCACGTATACCACCTTTGCATAGTTTGATCCCAAAACTTCGTGACCCTGTCGTTGGGTCAAACCTGAGTTCCCACACCTACTGCTTTGCAAGAGGTAATATTTATGGATAAGCTCTGTGCTCCAAAGGGTGTCGGCGCTGTGTGCCATTGGCATGTGGGAGGTGTCCCTTATAAGCCGAGAGCTTTAGTTGTATTATTTTACGGCATCCGAGTCAAAATCTTTCCTGATTCAGTTTTACTTCTTTATATGAAACAGTGCTTAGCTGCTCGGAATCAATTCGTGATATTCATTCGGTGAAGCATCCGTATGACATGTAGAATCACGATTAGAATGCTAGAGCCATCACAAAACAATCACAAACTCTTCTAAACTTTCGCCGTTTATTACCATGATAGTCAACCGTACTATTGCGATGGTGCAGCCGTATTTTTGACCAAAGTATATTCTCGAAATTGAGTGAGATTGTTGTGATTATGAGCAAAGAATAAAACCGTGCTGGTTCACCGGAAATCGCAATCCTCAAAACCTCTCATTAGCTGCTCTCATGTTGTGGGCCGCAGTTGAGCTGTCCCCCATATTTGTAATGAGTAGGTAGAAGAGTGGTCTGGCAGATCAGTTGTCCCTAACCTATACAGCACTACAATTACAATTTGAATACAAAACTACAACTACGAACTGTCGACTTGAAGCCTGTTGTTGTCAAGGGGGAAAGCAAATTTTGCTAACTTACCGAACTCGTACATGCACCCTGCCCGTGTCGTCAAGACGCAATAAATGCAAAAGGTTATACAAAATCGTACTAGACGTGTCGTCAACTGAGAAAACACAAGCTTGGAATTACAGATAATGCAACTGCTCCTTTTGGCACTGGCGCTGGTTGTCAAACTGACACGTTTGTACGGAACAATAATTAACAAACAATCATCCAAACCTCCTATAATATGAGAGTTCCCATCAGGATTTTCATGCGCCCAATGGTCCCCCCTTTGGTGTTTTGCAAAAAGTTGACTTGGGGGAAAAATAATAACATCTGGTCAAGAAGGATGTTTTGAGGGTAAATCGTGGATGTCATTCAAATTTTCAGATTAGTTTTTAAGAAAAAGAAGGAGGTTTTTTGACTAGAGGAACCATTGGGTGAATGAAAATCCTTGGGCGAAACCCCTTAATAAATTTCCCAAAATTGAATTCGGTGAAAAATAAAAAATCAAAAATCCTTATGGGAAATCCCATGTGAAATTTCCCAGAAATGATTTCGGTGAAATTTAAAATTTGAATATTTTGGAAATTAGGCGTTAGACAGGCGAAAGGCTTTAGGGTTAGTATATAGTAGGGTCGGGTCGTATGCCCTAGAAGCCCGGAGCCGATCCGCTCTATACACCTACTTTACCCTCCTATTAAATGAAGAAGAAGTATATATTTGAGCGCTAAAAATAATTGAAGCAATGGCAATCGATACAAGATCTTGCTGCATTAAGCTGACGCAGAATATATTTAGCATATATTTTGATCAACGATATTGATTACTGCCATTACTGACTGGAAATAATTTCTTAAAAATTGTTAGCTGTTTTAGCAGAAAGTGTAGCTTCATTGTTCCGTATCCTGATGGCAAGTTTTTTTCTTCGGAAGAGGCTAAATCACTCTCCCTCTTGACTTTGTTTCATCATCATGACTCACCCAGGAGTTTGAGTGCCATTTTAATATCATAATCATGATAGAGTAACTTAACGAGGTTTCGACCAAAATTTGAATTAATGTTTCCGCAGATTTATTTTTTCTTACTGATCTGTGATGTGACCAATCTCTGGAGGTTCAATGATCCCTAGAGTTTCCTCGAGATATATATTAAATCCTATGCTCAATCAGTCAATATGAGATTTTCGCTGAGGCTAAACAAAGTATCGATGGTTACTTGCCTCAATACGTAGCCCAGTATTTTATTGAATTGGTATTGTTGCAGCGTATCGACTTTTTTTGTTCATGCAAATGCCAACTCTATCCAGTGCAAGGAATACTTGGAAGGCCTTGGAATGGGATGAATCCAGGGATAACAATGCTGTTGGCTACCCATAGTATGATAGTTTCTGTCATCGTGTTAGTGAGCTGAAGTTTTAAATGTCAATTACATAATTTGTGGCAACAAGAGGAAATAGGATTAAATCCTCAATCATAATACTGACTCAGTAGAATCAGAACATAGAGGCTCATCTGTTTGTAATGTGATAAAATGTTTACAAGCATTCATAAAATTCAAGTTGAATTGAGCCATCATATAGGAAAGCTTCGAGTCAACGATCCTCATGCCATGTCTTCAAGGAGGTAAACACGCGCCAGTATGTAATCGAAACAAAAATATTAAACTGAAGGATTTTAAGGAAATAATCAATAAGAGCGACTGAAGTTGTGGAAATATTTTATTTCTTACCGTTTGGGCGCGATAAGATTCTGGCTTTAGGCATGTTACGCCAAAAGTGAGATACGCATTGCTTGATGACTAAAAAAGAGAGTTGAGATTTCACTCAACTGAATAAAAAGATCATAAAATGTACAGAGATTGTAAAGCAAACGCTTCTTAGACTACACATTACTCGAGGCATTGAGTTAACAACGAGGATGACCGGAGTGAAGGAATTCACAGAATCCCAATTACATAACAACGAAAACATATTTGGGACAACATCAGAAGAAACAAATAACAACGACAGCGTCCACCCATGAGTAAACAGAGACTGTGATAATCTTGCCATTTATTTACCCATCAAACAGCAGTCTGTAAGTTCATACTCCCCACGGCGTTCTTGATATAGCCCAAAACGTTTGGATCAGTGAGGATGGCCATGTGATCCACACCTGAGAATTCTTCATGGTATACTTTTGTGCTCGTGCCATAAGCCGCCTCCTTCTTCATTTTCCATTTCCTCTTTAACTTGGCCCTTGGGGATTGATTCTGCGGGGAGATCGTCTCCGAAGCTTTCCATCGAAGACACCCCCGCAGACTCCTCACGTTCACTGTGCCATCTCCGTTGCCGTAAGAGAGTGTTGGACTATCTGGGAAATTCCCAGGACTCTTGTAACTCAGACTACAGGAATTAGTAAAGTAAACAGATAACTGTATAAGCCATGGTTTTAAATTTTTCCCGCGAATATTGACCCTGATGAAATTTCTGGAAGTCTGGAATCATGAATACACTTGCGCATTCCGCAGCTTATCCGCATACCTTTCAACTGTGGAGACCCCGATGCCGTGAAGGCAATGCATTTCCACCCCAGGTGCGTCCAGACTCCCCAGGAGGTCCTGAGTGTCTTTTAGCATCTCGTAGCCGTCGTTAAAGTCAATATCATTGAAGAAATATTTGTAATCCGCTATGCTATAATTCCTCTTTCCATTGACTATGACCAATGGCTCGGAGTCACTCCAGAAGTTTCTACTCGGGAGGAGCCAAGCTGTGGACGGTGCAGTTCTTTGCTCGTTCCGCAGCCGTCTCGACGAGAGGACATAAGAGCCCAAGTCGTCACCTATGAAAGTAAATCAATAATGAAATTACATGTGCATAGATAAACTTCAAAGGAAAACGAATGACACATACCCATGGCATACACCTTCAGAGCCTTCACCGATCCTCCCCAAACTCCTGCCAGTGTTATCATGGCCTGAAACAAGAGTTGTTAATTTACCCAGAACTTAAGCTGGATTTTAGATAAGGTGAAAAAAACTACTCACCCTTATGTACTTATCCTTCCAAGCTTGGCTCTGTCGGTGAAGGAAGTACAGGGTGAGGGGGGAACCCATAGAATGGCACAGGATGATCACAGATTGATTTCCATTGGCCCCATAAGTTGTTTCGACCAACTGCTTGAAATCCTGGAGCCATTCCGGCATCTCATTCGGAGCCTTCCTAAAGTCATACGGTGCTCCTCGAATACTAATATTCCTTTGATAACCCAAAGGCAGTAGTGCGGCTTCGACTAAAGCAAATAATAAAAATAATATCAGCATGGAGAAATGGATAGGAACTTTACGAAAATTCAGGTAAACTTGACGTACTCACCAACACTTTTGAAGTATATCCCGGGTGATGCCTGAGAAGGGTCAAGGTACTCTACAGTGGACGTATTCCCAAATCCAGGGACACGAATCTCCACTCCAGGGCTGTTTTCCGTCCGCCGCGTGGTAACATTATAAACGAGACGTACGTTGTCAACCTATAAAATCAGAAAACAAAACGCATCTTAATTCACTTCCATTTATAAATTTGGTAAAAAACAGTGCAAAAAATGAGATGAAGAAGGAAAAAGGTGATAAAATTATTCAGAGATTTACCCAACAATCAATGACGAGTGGTACTAACAGCTCAAGGTTGAGCCATATGTTGAAAAAGTCGTTGGTTTTCTTATCACAAATATAGTGAACCACCGCGGGTTTGTCCAGTTTTGCTTCAATCTGACTCCCACCATCTCCCGGAACTGAAATTAACAAACAATAATAATTGCTACATCTGTACAAAAAGTAGAACCCACATAAACAAAAGTTTTATGTTCGCAGAACCAAACTATTTAAGTCCGCATCCAAGTGTTAAAATCAAATACAAAATCTCATTGCGCCATTACCCAAAATAACTGGATGCAATGCGGAAACTGCTGACAGTTTCGGGAACAACAATAGTACAACGAAGTAAATAATATTGGTCATGATTGGCCGTTGAACTTTTGCGGGACTACATTATCTGCTTATAAGGATTTGTTCACTTAGACGCGCCAACACTACCTACTCATTTTGGCCTTGGAACTAGAGCTAAAAGGGTGGAAAAGGTCGGAAGGCACAACTTCAAATAATGCAGGAAACTACGAGGAAAATCAAGTGACCACAAAAATTCCTCATTGAGTAGGAACCTCGGTATTCCGCAGCTGCTGAGTAACGAATGCACAGAATTGCCATGGGCTGTACTCTACTTACGACGAATGTATGACCTCTCATTCACCAATAAAATCAAAGCGTGGTCGCTCTTACGAGAGAAATTAATTATGTTGTTTTCCACAATTAACAACTATAGAGCTAAATATAGCTGTAACAGTAGAGTGAGTGCAATGGCACAAGTATCACATGTAGGAGGAGACCATCCTCCGGAATGTCTGATAATAATTTTTTATGACAATTCCGCAATTCCCTTTTTGAGTGAGAGAATATTATTTGTTATTTGCTTCAGATGTAAAAAGTAAACAAACTTTTGAAATCATATGGGGCAGATACTACATGCTACTAATGTTGCGTATTTCCACAGTATATATGTACATGTAAGAATTGGGATTTGACGCCGCTTGTCGTCACTCGTCTCACGACTGATCACGTGATGGACCAAACCTTGAGCACTTGCCAATCAGATGCCAGCCGAATGGGAGGAGTGTCGTGTAAAAAATCATTACCGTACATAAACAAGTAACCAATGTATTAAATTAAGGTAATTGCCTTTAAATCGTCCACCAATTCATAGACTCCGTCGCAAATTATTCTACAGTTGACCGCGAAAATGACGTACTCCAGGAGCGTCTTTCTGGTCTGAACGTTTACGTTCACACAGGTAAAATATATTAGGTTGATAATCAAAATTTTATTGATCACATACAAGGGCATGGTAAAATTTCCAAAGATACAGAGCCAGCATACTTGGTCTGACATAATCTACCTCCACAAAACTTCAGTAGGAGTAGGAGAATATAGCCGGCTTGCAGCCACAAAGATTAAGATGAAGAATGGTGACAAAATAAAATATTTCTAACTACTGACTCTTCTCTTAATCATTATTATCTAAGGAAGCAGTGAAAATTGTACTTGACAATTACCCCGACGACTCTATTCCATCCGCGTGCGTTTACTCTATGCAATGACTGTCGTGTCACTGGTGTAACAGCAAGGTCGTGTCCCTGTCATTCGATGAAAGTTTCTAAATCTTCATAGCCTGAGTCAGCTTCTTTTTCTTCCCGTCCGGCTCCTTCTTGAGTATTTCCATATCATACTCACTCTTATCCGGCTGAGGACTTGAGGACTCGGCCATTTCCGAGTCGGAGACATCGATCTGTGCAGACGAGTCAATTAAGTTAAACTCTCATGACTAGGAAATTAAATGGACCAACAAGTATCCATGGTAAAAAGCTCACCTTGGAATCCCGTAATTCGCCTAAAACTTCATCAAGAACGGAGACTAGACGATCTGCATCATCCTGGTTAAAGACTAGAGGCGGTTTAAATTTTAGCACGTTGGAGAAGGGTCCATCAGCACTGACGAGAATGCACTCCTCCTTCATCCTGGAGATCACATGCTGAGCTTCAGCCGTCGCCGGCTTTCTTGAATTCCGGTCTCGCACCAGATCGATCCCAATGAACATTCCCACACCTCTCACGTCCCCTGACAATCCATCACAGTCCAATTAAATAACATTCTAAAGATCCCTATTCATCGACTTGCAGTCAGTGAAATTAACGAGGGCTTTTTGTAGAGCATAAAATTGCCAAGGCTTTTGATTATTACTCTGGCAGCTGCTCCGTGCACATGCTACTCTATTGTGTCATCCGGGAGAGTCACTTCGTGTGCAAGCATGTTTCTTACATGCTGTTTCCTCATTCCATATACCGTTGGCGCAACTACCATCATTTTAAAATATGCTACGTATTTAACGGCTAAAATCTTGAACTCTCGTTGCCATTATTACGACCTGTATTCAACAGCTTTGGCTCATTTACGTTCTTTGAGCACCCCACTGCATCTGCACACTAACTGAGCAAAAACTTGAGGTTACCAATGATCGGGTGCTTATCCATGAGTCGCCGGAGACTATTGAGCAGATGGTTACCCACGCGGGTGGATTTATCCCTCAGCCCGTCCTTTTCGATGGTTTCCATCACGGCATTTGCAATTGCACACGACACCGGATTTCCCCCGTACTGCCAAGTGCAAAACATTTTCATATTTAAAAAACCGCATCACAACCCCACGTTTTGAATTACAAATAATTGTATAATTAGTCACTTACTGTATTAAAATATTCCACTCCGAGGTTAGCAAAGCTTTGGGCAATTTCCGGCGTCGTGATCACAGCCGCGACGGGATGACCGTTCCCCATGGGTTTCCCCAACGTAACAACGTCCGGGATCACATCCTCACCCTGCAACTGGAATGCCCACCAGTGTTTCCCCACCCTGCCGAAACCCACTTGCACCTCGTCCGCTATACAGATCCCTCCAGCATCACGAACATATCTGCCAAAGTACACCAAATAAACTCAAAGTCAATAATTTTATCTTCCCGGCATCACTCTCATGTCAGACGTTTAGCTCGTACCGATAAACGTTCCTGAGGTAGTTTGGTGGGAGCACCACTTGACCTCCACAGCTCATAAGGCTCTCTGCAATGAACGCACTNAGTTTGGTGGGAGCACTACTTGACCTCCACAGCTCATAAGGCTCTCTGCAATGAACGCACTTATGCCCCTCCCGCCCGCTCTCACCTTCTCGATAATGTCCTTTACATCCTCCGCATACTTTGCCCCCAACTCCTCCGGACTGTAATCTGTGTCGCGGTACTTCCCCCTGTACGCATCCGGGCACGGGGCCTAGAATCATAAAAATGATCCGAAATTATGTCAGGCCTGCACACGAAATACTCAAGGGTTACTTGAGACATAATGTGTTTGTACAACTTCGCTCACCACATGAACATGCTCAGGTTTTCCCCCACCCCCTGGTAAATTGAATTTGTAGGGGGAGATCTCAATGAGAGAGGTGACGTGACCATGGTAGGCACTGCAATAAAATCCAATGTCAGCTGGACCACGGACCGAACAATCATCATCACGACTCAAAGTAGCATCTATGTGGCTGTTTTGTTTTATTCACCACACTGTAGCTGTCCGAATATTTTTTCAAAGTCCATAAATTCTTCTTTCCGATCATTCGATATGGGCTAAAATATGCCCGAGGCNCGATATGGGCTAAAATACGCCCGAGGCTCCCTTCCGGTCGGTCACAATACACCAGAATTCATTCTTACCTCTCTTATAAGCACTTCTTCTACACCCTTTGCTTTGATCTGACACATAAACCCCAAACAAACCTTCCGGACCTAAAAGTATAGTGCACTTCTGGCACGTACATTCATTCGCATTTGTTTATATAGCACCAACGCAAGTATTTGGGGGTATCTTCATAATTTAGCACAAAACGTGCTGACTTTCGGCAACTGCCTCCTAATCCATTTTTACGACGACTCATCTGTCTCAATGATCTCTCCCTCCAACCTTCTTTCATCTCGTTATAAGCTGAAAAAAATTCAGAAAAATTCTCATCAGTTTATCCACTCCCCAGCACCAGCAGCTCCAGATTGAATTAAACAAGCCCTCAAAAGCATCCTTCATACTTATTACAGAGTAACCATGTGATAAGCTTTCGAGGAAACTTATGACAAATCCTTGTAGGAAGCAAGACAAACTGAAATACTGAGGGATACTTAGGAAATGATAAACTCAACACTTGATAAGTCACGTGGAAAACAACAAAGAGTCATAGTAAAAGTATGGAACTTCCCAACGGCGGACAGAAGAGCGTGTTAGCAAGTCGAGGACATGAGACTATGAGAGAGCTACGTGCCACACACAGTCCCTCCACACGTTCACACACACACACACACACATGATCCCATTTAATTTTATACAATTCCAGGCTATATCCGTCTATACTTACTGATCCAATGTGATCAAATCCCTCTGTTTCGTATGAGCTTTGGCCAGCCGGAGGGCCAGGTCGTTTGCCTCCGACCCAGAGTTGACGAAGAAACAGACGGAGAGGGGATCAGGGAAGAGAGAGGTAAGCCGCTGGGCACAGATGACAAGATTATCGTGGAGGAATCTGGAGTTGGTGTTCAGGATGGACATCTGGTCGATCCCCGCTTGAACCACGGCTGGGTGACAGTGACCCACTGCTCAGAAAAATAAAATCATTGGATTAGTTCTTTCGTTTATGAGGAGCAGAAAATGTGTGGCATTCCTTCAAATCCGAAATTGCTCACCATGTGCGACATTATTGATGCAGTCCAAGTATTGCTGTCCCCTCTCATCGTACATGTACTGGCCTTCCGCCCGGACGACCTTGATGGGGTCACTTTTGAAGAACAGCTTGCAGGAGGGTCTGGAAATCGAGACAGGACGGATTATTCATCATTATTGATTCTCACTTCATAATTTCCCTTCTGCTCCGCTCGGAGCGGTCATTATAATCTCTCCTTAGAACTAACTTGACCCACATGCAACTTCCCACTAATCCCTATCGATTTACAGAACATGAACCTCCAACTACCACTCAACCGTAAGTCTGGCTGGAGTGTGGCAAAGTTATTTACTCAGTCGTTCTCTCTCCAGTTAGCATTTTATGGGAGTTCGCCAAGCCACGAGTTTCTAGACGAAGCAATAAATATTAAGCAATTGGTTTCCAGGCTGCAAATATTATCAAGGGCAAACCCAGGACGACACGAGCTGTCGCCAACGCCATCAAACTCTGAAACTCTCGACTGTCAAACAAACATCACTTCTTCGGCTAACAACAGGATACAAATAATCAAATTCGTCATAACAAGCAACTATAAAATATTTATATCGGATATTAGGCATGCATGTAGCAGTACTGTCTCGTTTTAATTGCTTCGAGTTTGCGCTGTCGGATTGTACATGTTACGCTGATTTTACGTAGTTTTGACAGGGTCCTCTGCCAAAACGTGAATGCAGACACAGATTTCCAAAGTTAATGTAGAAATTCAGCCTTAGATTTTTCAAAATTTTGGGTGCTGATTTCCAGTACAAATTTCCATAACTGTCCCATTATTCTTTGACACCTTAATGGCCCCACACATTGTGATGCATTTTTTCTTCACATTCCGAAAATAAATAAAAAGCCATGGCATTGTTCAGATTGATTGCTGTGTTTTATATTTTCCCCACGAACCCATTCTAACTTCGTTTGTGCCTAGCGCTTTGCCCCGCACTAAAATTAGCAGTGATTGTGCAGTAATGGTCACAATGGTATCAATAACTTAGTACTGCCGGATATTTGGAAACCTCATCAAATACGAGTACAGGCGTAGCAATAAACGCCGTTATCCACACGCCATCATCTGCG
>WJFA01004775.1:0-10197 GCA_009870155.1 Pseudobourletiella spinata
TATATATATATATATATATATATATATATATATATACATTGATAGTATTATAGATCGTATTGTAAGAAATATAATTTATAAATGTTGGACCCTCCATCAGTACAACTCATGTTGATTCCATTCCTTCTCCGGCTGTTGATGATGACGAGGACGACGATGATGATGATGACGATGGTGATGCGTGGGATCTGGCTGGTACATTAAGATGTGACGATCCAATAACTTTGCACAAAAGCTACATTAGGGAGTAGTTTTATACGTGCTGCTTGACTTATGGATTGTCGAGAGTAGTCCACATCGGAGCAGTTTCCTTAATGGGTCTTAACTACAGCACTCACAATAGGCTAAGTTGGGGGATATTATGCAATAGGAGCGGGAGAAGCATAGTCGACAGCGGAGTGTATTTTGATGGCAGACGGCGGCGTCGGCGGACGAGGAGGAGGACGAGCACTACGCTTCCACTGTATATACCTGCTTCCTTGCATCCCTGCCTGCCAGCTCTACTTTAGCGCTCTTGCATCCACTTGTGGGAGAAAATAAATTCTAGTCGGAAACCCCGCCATCCTGTGCAGCCCGCCGTATCTGCTATGTAGGCAGACAGATACACACACGTACGCATGAAAGTGGCGGGTGTGCCCGGATACCATGAAGCACGTCACCGTCGTACAGCGTGCCAACATTATGGGAAGCTCCACCGTACTACTACCAACACCACCACCATTCTCCCTCTCTTACCAGCTGAAAACGTGCCCCCGAGCCACGCTTTCACTTACGCTTGTTTTTCTTAATGTCTACAGCCACTGTTGCGTGTGGGGACGACTGAGTAAACAACTGCTTGATTTCAACAAGGCGGCTCCACTGAGGTCTCATATAGGTGTTGAAAGCGGCGCGGTTCTCTTCTCCCCCTCAAAGAGCCATACTAAGCGGGATCAGCGGTCCTTCCTTTTACTCTTGGGAACCATCAACTCCACCCAATTACCTAAAAACTTTTTGGACATGAACCAAAAAAAGTTGAATTTTGCCCAATCTTTTCAAATATTCACCAGTGTCTCCCCAATTACATTATGATTACTGATTACCAGTACCAATGCCATTACAAAAATTTGATGTCATAAATAATTGTGCGTGCTCAGCTTTTAAAAGGCTGGCAAAATATACTGTTGTTCAAAATTTGGAAGGTCAATGTGCTGTACAATTTTTACAGAGTCAGGCACTGAACATCGGGGGGATGCACCAGTAGAGGCTGTTGACTTAAGTTTGTGCCGTCGTGCCCACCGGAGCGGACACGGCGGGACTGAATTTAGAGCTTGTCACATTACAATGATGCTTTCGAGTTTAAATTGTTGAGACAATGAGGTATAGTACAGGGTCGCGGGCATAAAGGAGCCGCAGAATTGGCTGACAACTGGCAGATTGGTTGCATCCATACTCACTCAAGGGAGATTTAGGTAGAAAGTTGGTTTTTATAGGACCCCTTTGAAGTTAGCGAGTAAAAATTTAGAAGTTTTCCCAAGACGGTTTTGGCCAAGGGAACGTCTACTAGGTTAATAATGTCAAACATATGAAAGAAGGAGTTGCTGGCTCGTACAATTAATCTTGAGAAGGCTTGTATGGAAGCATAAATGGTAAGAGTAAACTTTTTGTTAAATACCGTCTCACTTTTCATTCGCTCCGCGCGGACTTCCTCTCTCCCCCTCTCCATTCTTTCTTCTTCCTTGTATTCTTGGAATGCGTAGAAGAGGAGCAACGGAGACTTTTTTCTCCCTATTCTTTCTCTTTCATGATTGCAGTGAACTCATGACATTTGTATCATCTGTACTTCTCTCCCTACTACTGCTGTCATTATAACTAATGCGTGTACATGCATGGAATCCCCCTCATCTTTGTAAAGATTAAAGCCTATTTTTGCGAAATATAGGCTAACTTTTCCTTCTAATACGACTGGGGGTTGGGATATGAGTGAATGCTTTGGTAGACATGTGTGCGTGTGCATGCGTGTGTGCTGCGGTTACTAGAGCCACTGGGAGTAGGCAGTCCGAGAGGAAGTTGTGTAATATATATACCCGGCTGAACAGTCAAGCCGGAGTTTTCCCCCATCGTCGTCCCAGAACGCATTCATTCAAGGCAGTATGGGCGTTAGTTGAAAGAATTGTAGTTTTGTTATTTTCGAGGCTTTTTGTGAAGTAATCCAGACAAAAGGGATTCATCCTTCATGCAGGGAAGAGAAATTGGTCTCGGAAAACTTAGCCGATTGAAACTGACATCCTCGATATCAAAAGCCTCAGATTAATTCATACTCTTTTGAGCTTGAAAAATGAATAGCATTACAAACATAAAAGTCCCCATTAGCCTCTCGCACTCTCATTTCTTATGTTATGAACGTGCAGGGGTACTCGTTTATAGTGAAATCTTCCCTTGCGCTACATCGAATCTCCACGCTCCACACATACACACAAGCACACTCGATGCTCGACTGTGCGCGTATTCATGTCGGTTGAAGCAGCACTGTGGAACTCTAACTCTTTCTAGGGCACATCACTTCTTAGCCCTCGCTCCATGTATCAGTAAGGGATGTTCCAAGTAGAATTATCAAATTCAAACACTAAGAAACCAGTCAGTCGTGGTCCAGTGAGTACAAACTCGAGGAAACTCGGCAGCAGGCTTTTTTAGCAGTTTTATTCATTCACCTGAGCCTGAGCCTGAAGGTTTTGGCCTGTGCGGAATAACAATGTGAGCTGAAGAGCACATTATCTGAGATCACTCAAAATCTATCTACTTTTTTGTCATATCGATTTTTTTTATTACAATTTTGAACAAGAAGAATTATTTGTTTATTGCATTAGGGCCAATTAATTGATGCTGGTCACTAATCCTCCTTGCTGCGACAACAGGTAAAACGGACAATCAAATATTTCCATGATGCACGAAGCAAGTTGATTAAATATAACGTCACAATTACAATACGAATATTAAAACCAGATTAGGTTCAAATTTTGAGCGCATTCTCCATCTTGGTCGTCGACGCTTGCATTCGTCCAATACTGTTGGGGGTTAGTGAGATTCCTTCATGACGAAATTGTACATTGCCCAGTTTATTTGTTTTTTTTTGCTTCTTATACCTGAATTTTAAGAACTTACATCGCACGGAAAATTTACTCGGAGATTTCCAAAAATCAGAGTCTTTGACAGAAACGGAATGCATATCGACTGTCCAGTCCAGGACTTCCACCCGAAAATTCATTGACTTCTTCGGAGAAGTGAAAAGTATAGCTGCAACCCCCATAGGTAAACTGAAAGGCGACTGTAACCTTCATATGGGGCTTGCATACAATATCAAGAATGAAGAGCCGGATGCCACAAGTTCCTTTTCTCCTGGTACGAAGACCCTTGTTCTCTCTCTCGCGTTTTACATTCAGTATTTTATTTACAAATCCTATTGGTAGATTTTTTATGCTCGGAGATATTCTGGAAAGAATAATTGTATCAAAAGAAACTAAGAAACATTTTCTTAAGCAGTTATCTATCGAAGAGACGCGGAGGGAACCTATATTCACTTCATTATCCATCCATATACAAAGATACAATCCAGCCCAGGTCCTTCAACCAAACAGAGGTAATATGGTGGACGATGTTCCCATCTCTTCTGTGATTCACCACTGATACTTACAGGTAGTTGAAATTGAACCTGAATAAATTCAACAAAAATGATGTTAAAGATAGAACTGAGATCGTATTGAAGCTGAGGCAAGCTAGGCAATTTAGTTCAATGACTAGCACTAGTAAAAGTGTTCGAGTTCCCAATTCTGCTTTCCGCTTGTCGTAACCAGGAAAAAACCCAAATCTTAAAGCATTAAAAACAAGCCCATTGGAAAACTCGTAATTCATATTTTAACTGAATAAGCAAATAAGATTTGCTAGAGCACGAATGCTAAATAAAGAAATGTCCTGTTCACCAACGACTGGGATTTCAACTATACGGAAAGCGTAAAATTTGCATCATTCTAATATTTCGAAAATATACCTGCAAAGGGCCTGAGGCAACGACGAGATAATCGGACCATAGCCTTGAGCGTTGTCGTAAAGCTCGAACAATGGAGCCGCAACTAATTTGTAGTTTTTCGGAACAGCAAAAAGAGCTGTAATTTAGACAGTTGACGTTTCATTTTCAAATCAAAGTTTCATATGAGTTTAACATTTCAGAAATATTTAACCATCCACATTTAAAATTCCTAAAAATTAAATTACCCTTTTCCTGCAGTTGAACCAAAAAAAGTTTTTTATGCTCTTTTGGCTTCGTTATGTGGGGAGGAACGTACGGATACTGCGGGGGTTCAAAATTCGGACGCCACCAGTTACCAATTGTATCTTCAACTACCCATTCTTGAGGAACACCATCCTGACGACCTAACGTCTGTTTTAATTAGATTTGAAAAGTAAATATAGACCAAATTAATTTTAGATTTGCCATGTAAAATCATTTATTTCTTACTTCAGTCATTAGTCGCTTAAGCCCTTCGATTTCATCTTCTCCCGGTCCTAATTCCCCTCCCGGCCTGTAACATGAAATCGGTGTCATTATTTCTGATCGAATTAATGTAAAAAACTTTCGAAACTAACAATTTGAAAAATGTTGTTCCAAGCTGAAGAAGAAGGACATGAGGGAGCCCATGCTCGTGAACAAGTAAAATTCCTTCTACACTTCTTCTCATTCCCATTTTTTCAAATTCATCTCTCATCCTTTGAAACCGTGCTGGTACTGATGGATCTTTTTCATAGAGTGGCTCCTTTGTACCAAAAGTATAGTTCGTCAGAGGGTACCTGCAATCAAAACTCGAAGTTAAATACTCGCAGTCCTACATGTTCGCCACAGTTCATGGGGGACTTCCCGCATAATTCTACTCCAGTAAACAAAATTATAACCACAAAGTCAACACTCTAAACTGGCAACATCAACATATATTAATAATATATTTTAAAAAAAAGTTTGAAAACGCAAAAATTAACTCTTTTTAAAACCCCGGAAATTAACCCTAAAATGCATCGCATCGTTAATTATAGTGTAAAACGTTACCTGGTGCACTACCTACAGCCTACAACTTGAAAAATCTTCTCCCCCCAACTAATGTAACAGATAGAAAATCAAAATCAATCGGCATGGTGATACGAAAAATAATCATTTTTTTTTCATAACATCATCACACAGATTAAGCAGATACATCATAAATAAAATTGGTTGTAAATGCAATCCTTTTCCCTCGTGTTCGCATCAGAAATTTCTCACTCGAAGTCTCAGCAATGCACAGCAAACACAAGGAACTTGTAACTCTGCAATACCAATACTCAATATATGCTTCCTAATTATGGCACAAAGACAAATGACAAAAAGACACCCCGCAATAGCAACAATAATCTTACACGTACAAGTGTATTGTCCGGTTGAGGTTGAAGTTCGGTGCGACATCATTCTTGCCCGGCGACTTGTTATTCTGACTGTGAGGCGGGGCAACACCGGAAGGCCACCCGGTTCTTCGAACTATCCCTGCCATATTCCCGAATGAGCTTATTCGCACCAAGTGATACCAATATGAATAAGCCGAAAACTTCGAAATTCAGCGTCCGTCAAATAATGAGTCAATTCCAACTTTCAGTTTGCACGCTTGGACTGCCAAAACACTTGAGTCTGGCTTTCAAAACCGTCCTCCTCAAGTCACTTGTTTTGTACTACGGCGGTATGTAAGGCTTGTATATATCGTAAGCCAATGAAATGGAAGAAGGCTCGAAAGCGGTAGATGCAAAAAGCTTCTCTGTCCACACTCACCACATTCAAGGCGCCGACGCAGACCTTTCAGCAAGGACACCTAAGTTGGACCTTAACTTCTTGGCCAGAACAGTTAGCATCGGCATGAAACTTCTGTTGAACATATGCATATAATATGAAACAAGGGAGCTGTGTGATAGGCATATTTTCTCAAGATTTTGAGAAAAAGACCACAGTTTCCTGTCGGAAGTTAGTATATGGATTTGCTCAAATCAACACAAGAAGTTTAACTCAACCATGCGTTGCATAGTCTACAACTTGTTTATCATGAATACCTTCTAGTTGCTAATAGAAAACAACTGAAATGAGAGGAAATGCTACTTTTATGAAGACGTTAGCGTGTTCTAAAGGGAATCCACACTTTGATAAATATACGAATAGAATTCATTTGTGGGTAAATGTAAATGATAACTCTCTCTGTCCTACCCCGATTTTAGATTTGTAGAATTTACGCAACTTACTGAATTACTGAATAGCTGATGTAACGAGAATGATGCATTGTAAGAATATAGTTTACACTCATTACATCCTCATCTTGCTTGAAATAATTTGCGAACGAAATTATATTCTCGGTTTCCAATCACTAGTGTCATAGCATAGGAAAATTGGTAAATGCAAGATTAAGGAATAAGAAGGTGGAGTTAGCGTCGTTGTTACGGCCACCCACTGGCTAATGAACTGATTCATGTCATCTCCTGATTTGGTAGAGCCATCAAATCCTCTGAGATAGCAGGCCTGTGAGTTCAAAATGAAGCTGTCTCAAGAGACCCAACGTAAAAATGCTGACAGTGTAATGCACTTTCAACTAACCGTCCTTAATTCGTCAATCTTCATGTCAGCAGTTCCTTCTCGTTTGATAGCAAAATCAAGGTACTGAATCATCTGGGCTGTACCCCACAAGCGGGCTCTTCGTCGTAGCAAGCCAACACGTACTCCGTGCATTCGACATAGGTTTTTCTAGAAATATTTTTTACTGTTATCTATTCCATTTCTTTCAGACCTGGTGCTGCAGTTATGACAAGTAATGATAATTCACTGCCTTGGTTAATTAAGTGCGTTAAATTACAATTACCACATGGGTTGCAGAACCCCCGTCAAGTCCGAAAGGTTTGTACGAAAACGAATCTTGAACCTGAAGAATTTCATCCGGGGATATGCGTATTCTACTCTCAACTTTTCGAAGGAGTTTCTGAAAAGCCTCTTTCTGAACATCCTCCGTAATATAATGAGAATTTGCTTGTAGAAACTCAAAAGCTGGCTGATAGTAAGTCCGTTTGCGTTGAAGAATCTCTAACTGGAAAAGAGATTTCTGTTCCGACGTCCAGAAATGGGAGGACAGCAAATGTTTAGGGTAGTAATACCTAATTAAAATAACAAAATAATCAGCCATGAAATTGAACGCTAATTTTAACTTTCCACTTGCACCAACTAGGGAATTAATATAATGCTAAAACTATGACTTCTGTTGCATATAAAAAATTGTTATCGCTAGATTCGCTTTTATGGACCAAACAGGCAGTTTTAAGATTTGAAACTACATTTATATGCTGTCTATAGCTTTTGGTCAGATTATTTTCTGCGTAATAAGGTCTATCATGATTAAAACGTGCTTCGAAAAATGATTCACTAGATTCTGCATGAAGACATTCATCCAGGAACCTTTAATTAATTCATACAATGTATATAAATTACCAGCTCAATATAATTCCGTACAGCTTTAAGTCTGTAGATTCTACTAAAACAAATTTAGTTCAAGGAACTTCTGCCTGAAAGCGTTTGGAAACTTATTCTAAGATAAATGAACTAAATTCCGAAAATATCTGCGATTGGTTCCATCTGTAATCTCCATTATCATCCACGCTCACACCAACAAAACCAGAAATCTCGGAAATCTACGAATTATCTGAACATCGAATTTCGGAGTATCTGCCTATTAAAAAATTTGAAGAGTTTTACGTGAACATAAAATCTACTCCGTTAAATTACTGTTTTAAATTTCGTTTCCCCTGGCCACTCCTTTAGTTATCATAGCACAAAAGCACTACTTACGCTATGGGAATAACAACATAATTCGCAAATGGAAGTGCACTGATAGCTAGTGTTGGGAAGATTTTTGAAAACTCTCCAGGCCAGCGGTAGTAAATGTCCAGTTCTTTCTTTGTCATCAATTTCAGTCTTTCTGAGTTGAGTAAAACTCGAGCTCTAATGCCAAAGTACAGCCCAGCTTCTTTGGCAAAGTCCTGCGTTAAATCAATACATACAATGGTCAAAATGGGTCAAAATAAATAATGTGTAAGAGGCCATTAAAATTTTGTCGTCCTCTGCACACTATCAGAGCAAGTTTTATAAAATGTAAATTTACCTTGAACCCAACGAGAAAGAGCTTCGTAGCCTGCGCAACTCCATTGAATTTTTTCCCCAATGTTTTGTACATCACAAACAACGGGAAGGAACTAAAGTGCTTCGGCGTATGTCCTGGATTGAACAGTCCTACCTAATTGGCCGGTTGCCAGTCTTTACGGCTGTACTTTCAACTTCAACACTAGCGAATGTAGCAGAATAATTCATGATGAAATCACATACACGTTCCAAACGATTCTCCGCTAATTATGACTAGAAAATACGTAAAGCGAAGAAGACGTGAACACAAAATACACCACCAACACAGTCTCTCCCCATCATGTATTCATCCCAAAGAGCTAAATCACCCCTGATATTACTGTTATAAAGAGGGCAAAACAATTCCAGTCCGTTGTTCGGATTCAGCGACGACACGACGCAATTACTTTGTACATTATATTATATACATATACATGAATATATGCTCAAGTTTCAACCGGACTAATTGGTTCGCGCCGACTGTGCCTATGCCAGCTCGCGATACAGACATAGAGACATTTGATTGGAAACCAAACAAATGATGGCACAAAACCATGGGTTACGGTTGAAAATTGCGACTAACTACGCGTACATGTCCTATGCGTTCTAGCTTACGGTAGTGGTGATAATAAATAGCCATGGACAGGTCATTTAGAGAATTTGTTTGATGAATCCATTATTATTAATCATATATTCGTGTAATAAAATTCGTTGAAGTGTCTTTTGATTACCTCATTGTTACCGGAGGTGTGTTTAGTAATTTTGGAAGTACGTAATTATGTAAGCAAATTAATAGTACTTTTGATGATGACGTTAGAAGATCCTGTATCAATTACAAATTTTGAAGTAAGAACGCTTTGAACACTTATACATGGGAGTAAATGAAAGGAAGTATGACGGGTCGGAGTAGTGGTACCTTAGTTAATGATGAAGCACAATCGAAACACATTTTCCACTTGTAAGAGTAAAGCGTAACAGATGAGCGGGAAAACAATTGTCAAAGCAGAGAATAGTAATAACTGCAGTTTAGTTTAGTTGTTAAAATGTGCTTTATGCAAGCTTCGTGTCTCGACTCGATTCCTTTCAACGTATAAGCCCACAACCACTTTCAGTTCACTGTTCCCGCCTTTTTCCTTTAAAAAAACAAGGTTACCAGCTCATATACCATAATGTCATATGTCCGCATAAAAAACATAGGGATCACATAGTGGTAAGCATGTCCCACTCCCACACAATGCAAAGGCGACAGCTAATTAAAAATTACTTTTAAAATAGCAACAATAATCCACTGGAACAGCTCACAGCACATTTCCCGCGCGGTCGTTCCACGCAGAAACTTTCCGAGTAATTACAGTTAGTTAATATAAATCACAAGGGTTGAATCAATCCATTTAACCTTTCCTTCACATTTTACACATATGTATAATTAATACTTATCAAACTTCCGCCGTCATAATCCAATTTTATGACTCGCACTTTAACACTCTCGCTTTTCGTCTTCACTTCACAAAAGTAAATCTTATAGCTTTGTCTTAGAACGACTTTAACAAATAGATATGCGTAAAGTTACGCTTCCATATATACAGGGTGTCCCATAATGATAGGTCACATTTGTTTTCGCTCTAGAGCCTAAACGGCTCGACGTAGAGCAATGAATCTGGTATCAATCGAAAGCTGAGACTTTAAGATTTTGTTTGGTACCATGCTTAGCCAGATCGGTCGACTGGTACCCGAGATATGGGGCATGCGTAAAATAACATGGTAATTTAACATTACCGTAAACGGGAGATGTTTTGGTTCGCTACTCCTAAACCCCGTGGCGCAGACGCATGTGTGATAGCGCGTTTGAAACGTCTTGAAAGGGCGCTTCAGGCCTGGTGCATCACTTGTTGCTGCACCTGAACTCCAAAATCGACGCCGTGGGATGTGGCCGAATCACAGCAGCGTAAAAATCTCGCAGATAAAAATTGCAAGGCGCACTTTAGGATAGTGAAATAGGG
>WJFA01004776.1:0-10197 GCA_009870155.1 Pseudobourletiella spinata
CTCACACCAATGTGTAATGACGAGGGACATATGTTCAGTGATTAAACTGACTATTGGATACTCGAATGCTAAGTGGAAGTAGGGTTACGCAACTTGTGAAATTACGTACTGTTTAATGAAGAAGTAAATCTATATGTATGTATGTATGCCAATCCCACCAAAACCCTCCTATATGGCTTGATTTTATTCGCGGCATGAAATAGTTCATCGTATCGTCATAATTATCATCATGCTGATTTCCTTCATCAAAGTGAGATGACTGTCGGGCTGACGTTCAAAGGTGTGCACAATTGGGAATGATGCAGGGGGCTATGACTGCCGTTATCTGAAAACATTTTTTTATTTCAGGAGAATAGAGTCTCGGAACACATTGTCAGTAAGCGTCTTCAGAGTTCACTCAACAAAAGCACGCACTCGCTCACCACTCACCGCAACGAACAATTTCAAATCTAGATTATGAGAATATCAGTCATCTGCTCATACCGATACGCTAATAGCTCTATAAAATTCTCAGGAAAACAGTTCCAACTCTTAACGCTACTCAAATTACTCATAATGTACTATAGTATATATGTATATATATATTTATATATAGATCCTTCATGTTACATATCTCGAAATAGGATATAGAGACACGGAAGGGGAGCAAGGCATCGTGGAAGATAAGATAATATAACAAGAAAATATAACATGAGTGCACTATATGAGGCTATGTGGAAGAATAAACTAAATTTTAACTACGTTTGAAATTGTTTGAAACCGTATTAAAGTTAATCAATCGAATGACGTGACAAAGTTTGATCGCAGGTCCCAGCTTCAGCCCCATTACGTTGATAAAATCCGCTTGACTCAGCATGAGGAACGACTCGCCATCAATGAGCTGTAATAAAAACAATAGTTTGATTTAGATTTACATTTTAAAATTATTAATGGACTGACCGATTCGTCAAGACTGACGAAGATACAAAGAGCCAGGAACATTCTCAGTACAATACTGAACTCCGCTACCTGGGACGTCGCACAGTTAAGTATTTCATATATGCTTTCAACAATCACTTGCTGTTCACTTTCGTACCTGATCTAAAAATCGATTAGACGAGCTCTCACACCCAGGAATCTTGGCAATAAAACGAGCAAGTTCTTCAACTTTCCACCCTGAAACAGTCCCTTCGGTCAGAGTACCCACGGCAGACTTGAGTGTGACGACGTTGGGCCCGTAATGAAGCGGGAAGTCAGCCTCCCCTTCCGTATTCCTACCCACAGGGGGGAAAGTCGCTAAAGACATGGGTGGGACGAGCGGTGTGGACTTGCTCACTGCGTCCGGACCCGGATCTTTACTCTGGCAAACTTTCTTTGTTATAGATGACTTGGGTGACTGTTTCTTCTCAGACTGCGTCGACTTTTGCACCAACGACGCACTGTCTACCGTAGGCTCAGCTCCATGTTCCTCATGCGATGTCCCGGTTCTCTTTGTAATCGTTGGTATTGATTCTAAGATGGAAGCTTGAATTTCCTTTCCTTCCGTTTTCATTCCCACCTCAGAAATTTCGGCTGAGTCTTGCATTAGAGCTGCTGATGTTGGCGATGGAGTCCGCGACGATGATGACAA
Source organism: Pseudobourletiella spinata (assembly GCA_009870155.1). Lineage (NCBI taxonomy): Eukaryota > Metazoa > Arthropoda > Collembola > Symphypleona > Bourletiellidae > Pseudobourletiella > Pseudobourletiella spinata. Next base: position 1,610 of record WJFA01004776.1, read on the forward strand.
CGGCTGATTACTGGGTTTCTGCTGATTGTAATCTTTGCTGGACGACGTGGATGACCGTTTGCGTTTCACAGTTGCAGATTTTGGTGTCCCGGATGATTTCGTTCCGTTCATTTGAGATACCCTACTGCTGGATTTTGACTGAATTCCAGCTATATGTGCAACCTTCGAATCTGCTTGCTTCACCAGCTCGACATTTGAGCTAAAAAAAATAAAATACAATCCATGTAGAAGTGCATTCTTTCAGAAATAGACTATTTTTCAGGCGGACCATTACCTGTTGTCATTGTGTCCCTGTCCAAAATTTCTTTCAAATAATAAGACACGATCAGCCAGTATCCAGTCTTTCTTGTAGTTGTGAGGAGCGTATGGACAATTTTTCTCACTGTTGTGAGTTAGAAACTTCGGTCCACGGATGTGCCCCAAACCGAGGCAACCGAAAATTGTACACGGGCCTTTCCAGGTACCATCAGCAGGCGGCGGAGGTTGGAGCGGATGCCCAGTATGGGCACACCAACCAATGGGGTGAATGTCAGGTGAGAGTTCGTATACTGAGTAATCGTAAATGGCCGGCCAGTTGTCAAAATGTATCACTAAGTTATGCTTGTCTACCTCGGCTATTGTTGCAACTCGGACAAGGAAGGGATTTCGCTGAAGAAATGAAGATGCATTTATAATTATGTATTGGAACCACCGTTACCCCCTTTACAAAAAGATTCTATTCCGCCAACAAACCTTGTCGACGCATTCCACTTTGAACCCTTTCCTGAATCCGACAGGAGGGAGCGGTCGGAACAGTCTGGCAGGCATCGGGATTGTATTTGTTTCTTGAAGGTAGCGATCCCAAGAGAACGCCGTTTTTATATCTGTGAGCACATAGTCATCTATTAGAGCTCACAATTTAGAGCATTGATCGCGTCATAAAAAAACAACTTAATTCTCCAACTCACAATTAGGTGGTGTCAACTTGACATTATTTTTCTCACACCAGCCCACGGGATGTATGTACGGCGAGGTCAGATCAGTCCAATAGTCATATAAAGAGTCCCACGAATCAAAATGAACGAGAATCCTCTCCCCCATCACCTTGGCGACGGTGGCAACGCAGACTAAGTTCTGATTTCGTATATCAACAGCCTCAAGCTTCATTCCTGGACGAACGCCAGAATCAACTGTGAAGTCCTCTTTCGTGATTGCAAAGATATGTCTGGGAGCAGCCTCTAGCTCATTCTTAACCAGGTACTGGTGCCAGTTGAATGGCTCTGGGGCTCCTGGGGGCGGCTGCAGTTCCAACCCATTTTCCTCGCACCTGTTTTAGGGAGACAAAAAATAGTTTACTATGATAGTGAAATATGCTCATCCTTTCAGTATCAATAAATCCGACCATTCTCACCATCCAGCAGGGAATATGTCGAGGGAGTCAGCGTTGACCCAGTAATCGTAAGCTTCTGAGAAGCCTTGAAAACGTAATCTGACGCGATAACCCTGAGTTTCGACAACGGTTGTGACACAAATGAGACTTTGATGTTGAGAATCAATCGACTCCAACATCCATCCCGGCCTGAAATCGCAATACATTCACAATGAAATTCTCCTCTTCAAACTCCTGTCAAAACAGTGCCACATTCACACATGGAGAAAGTATAACTAACTTGAAAGGATTTTCAGGGGGCATGGCTGGCTGTCGAAACAAGCGATGTGGGACACTCTTGGAATTGGTATCCGCCAAATACTTCTTCCAAGCAAACTCCGAGGGTCCAGCGGCTGATTTCAAGGGCGTGTGTCTCATTCGACTTACTGGAAAAAAATAAAAGCAGTTTTGTAAAAATTCGTTATCCTTTAGTTACTAAATAGAATACATTAGCGACAAAACTTACAATGAGTAATGTCTGGAGATAACTGTACTTCCTTCGTGATACTATCAGGGAGTATTTTCCGCTCCGGACTCGTGGGCATTCGCTTGCTGAGAACCAAAGGAAAGTTTCGTTTCCTATCCTTGGAGTGAAAGGCTGTGCTCTTCGTAGTACTGAGTCGTTTTTGGTTTTTTAACTTGGAATTAGCTGTAACAGTAGTGTCTTCACCAGGTTTCGTCTTCCCCTTCAAAGCTGCCACGCTCTTTATTTTGGCTTTGCTCACTGGCGGTGATTTTTGTTTCTTTTTCTTCCCTTTATCCGACGGCGATACGGAATTACGCTCCCCCGGAGATTTACTCTCCACATTTTGATCCGAAACGGACACGACGTGCCCTGCAAGAATTTTACACCTCTTCGGTGTCACGGGCATGGGTTTCCTAAACCGACCGTCTGAGCTTCGAGTTTGATTTACGTAACTATCACCACATGCTTTTGTACAAAAAATTGACTGGTAAAATTCTTGCTGCAATCCAAAGCATCCGCAACACTTGCAGAAAACTAGATCTTTATCTTGCAACAACAAGGTTTGGGGCTTTAGTGTCGGGATTCCATCCAGATTTCCGGTTGCACAGCTATTTGCTAATGGGGGAGGGGGGAGGTGAAACACCGGACTGAGGCTCCGGCTATGACTACGTTCTCTCAAAGTAGGGGGTGCCTGCCGGTCGATGTCGGGTAGATCTTCCTCTGATGACACTGAGACTGATCTATTCTGACTCCTACTTCTTTCCCCTTCCTCTAACGGTATGACTTGAGAATGTTTTTCAATCGTCTCAATTAAAACTTTCTTCCGATCAATTTTCTCTGCCTCTAATTTCGGTTTAGTATCCACATTCTCATCCGCCAATGAATCCGACTTGATAACCGGGCCACAACTGCTCGGATCTGATTTTCCTACCACTCCATTACAAGCAAATACTTCGGATTTGGCTGGAGCTTCGACCTTCGGCTTTACATCAGCACTGCCTATTTCTGCAATTGTATTTTCAATTAGCCCAACATTCCGATTCGCCCCGGAAGTGTCCACGAGAGTAATTTTTACATCCGACTCAACACATTTATTTTCAACTTTAATTGCTGTTGTTCCACTGAAATTCAATCCGGTGGTGCTGGCTGCCGTGTTGAACTGAGCATTTTCTGAATTACCATGGAATGATGCCTCCGTTTCGTTAGGATTAATCTGCTGCGTTTCCATTTCTGCCCAAAGGGGTTCTTCACCGCACCACAAGCTATTTGGGACCTCCGCCGTTGAAGAGTCCAAATTGGTTTTCAACTGTACTTCTTTCTCTGCAGATTTGACAGGCTCTCCATTAGCAACTGTCAATGCCCCACAGGCTGCATGCGGATTAAGTGAAGTCGCTCCATCCTCAGTTTTGACGCCTCTTATTGCAGTTGAATCAGAGGTGGCTCCTACAGAATCGGGCTCTGGCACAATTGGGGTAGTTTCAGAACTTGCAGTTGGATCTTGCTCAAGAGTATCGCATTTTCCTACCGCTGGAACTTGAACATTGTTCAGGGCGAGGATGACTTTGCTATCTTGCTCGGGTAGGTCAACCTCCATCATTTCTTCAAGTGGCACAGCAGTATTGGTTTCATCATCATGGGTACCATTAGTTACAGTGGCCTGGGCTTGTAGATTATTGTCGTTGTTTTCTTTCGTGTTGTTCAGTGATGCCTGATCACATAGGCGCTGCCACGCTTCGTCGTCCAAGATTTCAATGAGTCCCAACTCGTTCACACGGAACTAGAATACATCAAAGAATCTCATTATAGCTGGGATTATCTACATCAACTCTTTGGTTGCTGTGAGCGAATTTTAAACCTTGGAAATTTGAACTGTTCATGTAAAAAAGGGACCCGATAAATCCTACACTCGTCAATATTAATTATTATTAACATTTATTAATATTGAGCCTCCTATTTAACAAAACGGAGGGGTTTGTGCATCACAGTGTTCAATTTTCGACTCCTTCTCAAAACATAAGCCTTCCTCCTAGCAATCAGTACTCCGCACCGCGATTCCGCTGTCACTCCACTCTAGAAGTATGGAAGCTTATAATAATAATTAATTAATATTTTACGCTCAATAAATCTGAAAAAATACGTGGTCATGAAAAGCGAAATGTTACACCACACATCAGTCAAGCACAGGAAACAGGATAATATAGCACGTGACGTCACTAGATGCACCAGTCTTGCTCGCAAGTAATACATTCACACATCTTCAGATTTTCTACCATGCGGTAATTGAATTTTAATTTTGAAAATGCATTTAAAAAATTATCTAGCAGTTGGCGTCTTTAATATCTCCATTTCGAATTTAAATCAAACTCCACTCATCATTTTACGACGAAGGAATATAATTACGCTCCTTTAAATTGACCGTCAATAAGAATAAATTGCGAACTAGCGAGAGTCAACCTTGTCCATCTGATACGTGTCGGCTAATTCATCCTAAACGATATACAATATTTGCATTGCGAAAACTGCATACATTATCTGCGGCAACATGTGGGTGATATCTACACTTGCGACAGTAGCAATCCTTCCATGCTCAAGAAAGTCAACAATATCTAGATAAACATGTTTTGTACTTATAACAATTATAAATTAACACTAAAAACCGAAAACATTACCCCCACAATCCCGCCTCATTTAACATCAAATAAATTGCTGAGCCAAATGCAGAATTCAAACACTCATGGGTAACAAAAATAGGGCAATGTATACTTATTCCACCACCTGATCTCGCTAAATAAATCCTTTCCATATCCATCAATTATAGACTGTACCGCAATTGGTAAATTACTATCATCGCATTCGCATACATGCAATACCTATGCGCGAACTACTACATCAACAAAAAACTATGCGCTTTAAATTGAATGACGTATTACCTTCAAATCGGATCCCGCTAGACATCCAATTCCGTCCTCCCAAAACATTATGTTGTTGTCCATGCTGACAATGTTTCCCTCTGACTGCAGTTCTAAATTAACATTACTACAACTGGAGTACTGCATTGCCTCTTCCGTCATAACACCATTGGCCGTAGTTGCTGTCGTCCTCGGTTCAAATTCATCCTCAGCAACCACCTCAGCAGCTCCGGCAGTCACGGTGTTCGACGGGGGTGGACGATCCAACTGTCCCACAGAAGGTTGCTGAGGTAACGGAGTAGTCTCCGGTAGCTGCTCAATGTGTCGGGTATCAGACATGTCACAAGATATACCATCCCCCACCGCTTTGTCCATTACTGACTCATGTCCCGCAATTCCATCCACAACAACTTGGTTAAAGACAGTGTTCTGAACGTCTTCCATAGTAAATTACTTCGGTTCGCATTGAGACCCCGTCCAAAAACTCAGAGAACTTCGTCATTCACCCCGGTAGAGACACTTATCTGTACAATAAGCAGGACAGTCTAGAAACCCCGGTTACAAGACTCTTTTCGTATGCTCTCTCGTACCTGTAAGTCCCTGCGGCCTGTGCACAGGCACACGAAAAGCAAGACTGCCCAATTTAGCAATTATAGGATTACTCCACGCAACGCTTTGTTTTGATTACTCCAACACCTGAGTAAAACAAATGTAAATGAAATCCCAATTTTTAGTCGTCTCTTAAGAATCCGAAATAGTCCCTATAGTTCTGTACACTATTCACTCACTGCACGCTTCGTACTAAGAATGTGTGTGAGTGAGCAGCGATCACGTTTGAATCTCTGCCGACCGTCCGTCCGACTGTCCTACGCGTATGCTCTGCACTTCTGCTGTTAACACAGTCAACCCCTCGTTCCCAAGCTGGAGTAATACGTACTAGTGGTCCTATTAGTTCGCTGTGCCTTGTGCATGGATGGAGCAGTAGCAGAACTGACTGAAAGATTTTACGGAACAGAAGTTCATATATACAGACCCTTCCTTCCCACTACTGCTTCCAAGTTGCAACTTCTTCCAGCGCAACGACAACAACAAACAAACGAGTAAAACCATCACTTCAGGAACGACTGCATAGTGTATGGTCCTATACCTGTCTGTCTACTCTGTACTAAAATTAATGTGGGATATTTAAAGTCTGTAACGTATAGAAACCAAAATCCCTCGCAGTCAACAAAACCTCAGTTACCAATGCAATGAATCCGTTTCTGAAATACTCAAGTGTCGATTTTCTGGGGGTATGTGAACCACTCACCTCACCGATGTCAGACGTCATTCCTAACATTTCGTCCGGCATCACAATATGAGCCTCGGTCCTCTTCCACGACACTCATCCAGCAATACTCTCCCTCCATTTCTGACTTGATGTCATTCAAACTTGTATGGTGACAAATTTTGATTGAAATAGTTTTCATTCGGTTACGGTGCACATGTGACTCATTCGTAAGGTGACAGTCAGATTCTGGTGTCTTGGGAGCAAGGATGCCGAATTTGTTACAAGTTGTCGCCCCGCGAAATTAATATTATCCCAAATGTGAAGAGTTAGTGGGCGAAGATATCTGAAGCCTGGAGTGTATAATGTAACAGAAGGAGATCTCGTGCTGGGGTATGAGGTTTGCATTTCATATAGCCCTGTCAGGCCTCATGCGTTCCTCCAGCTGAGGAATAATTATGTATACAACGTTAAGGCGAGTAGGAACCTTCTATATCCACAGCACTACTACAAGGTTGGTCTCATCATTCCGCCAGTATTAGTGCAAAGGCAAAGCAAGCACTTACAGCGGCTCGAGCTGCGCAACTACAAAGTCAAGCACACTAAGGAGCAAATGCTGACTTCATCCAAGCTTCCATTACATGTCATATTGGGTAGGCCAACAGCCAAACCGTAGGTTTGTAACTTTCTTAGTGTGAAACTGCATTGTTGGAATCGTATCTTATTCGAGAATGACCGATTTACAGAGATTAAGCAGTATGGGCAGTACTCCATAATAATATCAGGTGAACCAAAATGATCCATGCAGGGAGTTTCTGAGTGCGAAAGTGTTTCTGCCGAAAGAAAGGTAATTGATACAAATCCGGATATTCCACACGGCAAAATTATGTTCGGACGGAGCGACTTTCAAAGTCAAGACTGACTGTCGAGATGCTCGGACACATTCAGCACTTCCTAACGGAAACCATGAATAGATGAGATACGTTTAGCTTCGCCCTGGTCTCTCAAGGTGGCACTAGGGAGGTACCTCCAGACGATTGTCTATTCATCCAGTTTTTCTCACTATTGTACTTACTTCGAGGCCAGTATTTTCTTGTTCCTTAAGCCAACGACAGAAAAAAAACGATACGAGAAGCTGAAGATGGAAGTTTATCTGAACTGGGTGTCGATTGCGTTCAAATGATAACCATTTAGCTTGCCGTAGTATCATCGTCAGCTCCGATTAACAAGAGCTAACTGCCAACTTCGCACTGGTGAGGTGGTAAAATACAGTGACCAATGACTCGCAAATAATTACGCGTAAACGCTGGGGCTGTTCACATTGATGCAATGACGTCATGAGTTAGCAGGGTTAGCTATGTTATAGCAATTTTACCGTAATTGCAAGCCGGATATTAATTCGAGCAGTGGATGTGGCGATGCAAGCGAATTGCTGCTAGCGGAAAAATCGACTGATGTGGCATTGCAGAAAGGTCTCAGAAATATTTTATTTGTTTTGTGAATAAAATTTTAACGGTAAAGTCTAGAGCAATGTTTGGGGCTGAATCGAAAGAGAAGTCTTAGGAATCTTGTTTGGTAACAGTCCAATCTAAATTTGATGACCATGGCCCAAAATATGATCCTAGAAAAAATGTACAGGATATGTTGACATGGGAGGAAACGGACCAGACGGGGAAAATAAAACTTAAACAGAGGAGCTGGAGTTTTAGGGCAATGGTGAACAACCATTGATTTTCTGCTAAAAATGAAGCAAATTGCCATTTCGCTATCTGTTAATTCGCGGCTTCTTGGCACACACCTTGAAGCGGGTTAAAATGCCTAACCAAACCATTGCTGTCGGTCCTAATCAAACTGGAACGAGGCGAAGCTTGCTTGAACTTAGAACTTCGGCCAGTTTTTTTCAGCATGTTCGAAGTCGTCTCGTCGGTCAGCCTAAGTCTTCTCAAGCCAAAATTAAATTATACTGGGGCCATTTGAGAGTAGTCCACGCAATAGAATCCCAGAGAGTCAACCGCTGAGTGGATCAGTCAGCTACCCGTTCGACGGTGTGCCTGGAAGCCGCGAATTGACAAATAGTGAAATGGTAATTTGCTTGATTTTTGGGATAAAACCATCCTTTTGTTACACCATTACCCTCAAACTTCACCACTTCTAAATAATTTCCCAATTCTATTTTCCATATTTAGTCCTATCTTATGTCCCACCAGTATTAACACATCGACGGTTAAACTGCAAACTTAAACATTTGATTTTCTCGCCAGTTGCAATATTTAATGTATCCACTTTTTGCTTGCACAAAACTATCAGCATCCACAAACCAACTCAAATCCACCAACCATACAGAACACGCCTTATAACGTTATTTTCTTATTAATGGACTTCTTTAAATTTTGAACAATGATTTTCCGTAAACTTTGTATTACACAGCTGCAACATTCATACTTCCTGCAATGGCCGCCACGACCAATTAATACGTCGACATGGATACATTAAATTTTGCCTTTAGGAATTTGAAGAGTTGTCGCAGGTTAAATTTTG
>WJFA01004777.1:0-10196 GCA_009870155.1 Pseudobourletiella spinata
ATTAACAATACGTCAAAACAAAACGGCGGGTACAGAATTCCACCCATGTAAACATGGCATGTCAATGAATTTGCCTTAATCGTCGGTCAGTTGTACATAAGTTGTCCACTGCCGACAACCGCCATCTTCGCAATTTACACAATTAATACAGGGTGTCTGAAACCAATATGTTGCATTTCTTTTCCCTATAGCAACTGAACACCACGAAGTGGATCAATGATTTTAGCCGCATTCGAGTCCTGAGCCTTTGAGATTTTGTTGGGTACCTTGTTTAGTTGGATCTGCCCACGAGAAGGGGGTTGGCGGGATTTCCAAGACAGTAACCACCACAAAACTTTTCCAATTTCTAGCCTCCTGAGGAGTCCCGTAAATTACTCAAATTTTGAAATTCCTAAACTGCAGTGAGTTGACGATACACATCAGGTAATTATGGGTTGTCAGGTACCCCGAATAGAGATTCACCTAACCTGAAGCAATGCGAAAAAATCATTCTAACGCACTATTTCATATTAGTACGAGCCGTCTGGTTTTGAAATTGCAAAAAAGGGGTCAAATTTACAATAATGCAAAATTACCATATGATTTTGTCCATATCCCACATCTGAGGAGCCGTTGAACAGTTCCAAAAAACAAGTTGAAACAAACAAAGTTCACGTGCTACAGGGAAAACAAATGTGGCATATAAGTTTGAGACACGCTGCACACATCCATTCCCTGATACCCAAAAGTTCTGTTTCTTTCTTTACAACCAAATTTGACGCAGTATGCCCTTTTTGCCACTACTCTTTGAATCTTCTCACTGCATTCATGTGAAATTACTAACTAGATGCATTCCACGTGGTTCAAGGACAATCTATCTGGCAATTAGCCTGACCGAGCAAGTCCCATTCCAACGGTAGTGCAGAGATTAAACTTTGGATACAAAAGGACTACTAGCCGGTAGAAGTGTATCTGTATCTATCTGTTAAACTACGTTCACATTATTTCTATTGGCATTGGCAGTCAAACGTCTGAAAGAACATGTATTCCTGACCCCTCCTCTACCCGCTCCCATGCACTGCATCAATCTGAAGTGTAAGCCCGCTGTAGATCAGAACACCTAGGGCTATCTTATCTCCCTAAGGAAGAACTCCGTAAAAGTGGAAGATATCTATGCATACTCCCACACAGGCATAGCCACACTTGGCAAGTCCCCCGTCGCGTGAGTGTGGGAAATTCGATTTCTTAAACTGCCATGACGACCACCATTGATTCCACCTCATCGAAGTGAAAGAAACTTAAAAGAATTATTGGCGACAGATGACCTGGGACACTTCGTTCCTGACCAGTGATGTGATATCCAGCTAATATTTTATGGATTGTGGAATTGATTCCGAATTCATAGATTAAAAATAGATTAGAATTATCGTTCACAAAAATTTGGATTACGGAAATTTAAATTAGGTTTATAAAATACCCAGAACGGGATTTCAGTTATGGATTGTGGAAAAGTAATCAGGATTCTGGGTTAAGGAATACTTTATATAATTCTTATTTATTTTCTCAAATTTTCTCGTAAGTAACTGCGAAAAATGTAGTATTCTGATAAAACTATAACGATTTTCCGTATGAATCATTCCAATCATAAATTAACGAGGATTCGTTACGATTGATTGATATTTTGGAAATTTTTCAATTGTATACGGCCTGATATGTTGTAATGTATTGTTAAGCATTGAGGTCATGAAGGACGCATATGGTTCATTTGCTCGGTGAAATATTTCAAATGAAGTTATTTCTAAGAAATATCCTGAACAGATTAGGGCAATTCCTTCTGCGGTTGGATCTGAGAATCGGAATTACCGAAAAAAAGTAATCCGGATTAGGGAATATGGCTTACAGTCTACGAGTCTCTAGTGTGGACTATGATTAGAATTACAGCAGAAAATTTTTAGTGGATTACAGATTTGAATTAAACCAGAAAATTTTTAGTGGATTACAGATTTGAATTAAACCAGAAAATTTTTAGTGGATTACAGATTTGAATTAAACCAGAAAATTTTTAGTAGATTACAGATTTGAATTAAACCAGAAAATTTTTAGTGGATTACAGATTTGAATTAAACCAGAAAATTTTTAGTGGATTACAGATTTGAATTAAACCAGAAAATTTTTAGTGGATTATAATGCATTTATTCAAGTTTTTTAAAAGTATGGATTGCGGATTATGGAATGTGTAATCCAAAAAAGTAATCCGTAATACGCAATGATTTAATCCGGATTTCACCTATCACTGTTCCTGACCGCTACTAGCTTACTTCCTCAACTCTCTGCTTCGTGTTTCCCCTCCAGCCGGCCTGTACCCCAACTTTCCCACACGGTAATTCTCGCTTAACTCTCTGGACAAAGTATCTCCATGAATCATTAGACCCCGCACACTCCCTCCACATCCAGAACAGTAACTAATATGAACTTGTCAAGGCGAGTAAAGGAAATACCCGGGTATAAATGATAATTGTAAAACATGGCAAGACTGATTGTAGCGGATTTACGAACCACAATATTACACACATGTACACACACACACAGGAAAGGAACACAGACAAACAAGTTGTATCCCTCAACATTGTACTTTACCAATTGGCTGCTTACCCCAAGGAATCTCCCCCTCCCTTTAGCCATGCAATAAATGGAGTGACAAGGGGATGGTAGCGCCAATAAAAATGACAGACGCACTTCCTCATTGGATGTAATGCCGGGCCGGGTTGCCGCGGTGCAGTGCTCTGCACCGCTCCCAGTCAGGAGCACAAGATCATTTATTGATAGGATGAGAGTGGCTCACACACCCATTAGTCGCACCCCATTCCTGTCATGTGGAATCACTTAAAATAAACTCTACGACAGTCACTTTCCAACCTCACAGTACTGCTTTCTCCCCCTCCAACTTACGCACGCACCCTCATACACATTTCTCGTTACGGTAAGTGAAAATTTCCCCCTCGCTTTCAATTTCGATACACTCTATCTTCCATATACATCACACACACATGCATCAAGCCACATCAATTCACATACGCACCCCTCAAATGTACACCAAGAACCTCTCACAGTCTTGCCAAGTAATTTCCTCATTTTTCAAAATCAAATCCCCAACAAATCGGATGGACCAAAGGCCCTCCCAGTGTTTTCCTCCGGTTCTTTATTTTTTGGAAAAGTCCCGAATAGAGTATTGGCCTCCATTATGCAAAAGTTTTGCAGAAAAAACTTGTTCCTTTTCCTACCACCAATCCACCCCCGCCATCCACGTAGATAAATAAAGCTTAGAGTTCCTCCAGCAAATCCAACCATTGCATTCGAGTATTCTTCAAAAGGCTTGCAGCTTCCCAAAATTTCCTACTATTGGAAATAATCAACGTCTCTCTACCTCCTTAATGAGTTGAATCATGAGCTATTGGGCTGATTGAACCCCTGAAGACACTTAAATAATATTTTACGAGGAATCTAGTCCCATTTAGTAGGACCGCAAGAGATGCAATAAATTTAAGACGCGGAAGCACATTATCTCTTTCTCTTACCCGGCGAAGCAATTCCTGGATGGTGAAGGCAATATTGTCTGTATTGGCCATAGCTGTGATTCTGGGGTGAACCATTTAATCTTCCAAAAGGGATTACTTTGCTTCACAGTAAAGACGTCAATTTTCTAATTACTTTCCAACCAACCGGCCGCCACCTCTTCTTCTTCTTTTTATTCCTTTCCCACTCTCTCGTTTTCCTTTCTTACACTCGTTAATGCTTATATGTACGTCCAAAATTCACTCCGTCCGCGGCGAAGTCTGTCCAGCCTGTAACTGTAAACACCGGCTGGCTCCCACGTCAGATGTTTCACTGTTCCTCCTTCTCCTCCACTATAATTACAGACTAAATATATCCAATTCCTTCCCCGTCTTTCCCCTTCACGATATATATCTTGTATGGTTTTATTTATCTGTAAAAGGAAAAAATCTGGAGTGTAAACAGAATGGCGCAAGTTTAGTGTTGTTCTTCCTCCTCCTCCTAGTAGTAATGCTGGTCAATATCCGTCAGTTCGATATCCCCAGAAAAAATAGGCTCGTGAAAGTTTGGAACGTGGGAAAGAACTGTCCGACGTCAAATATGTGTGTATAATATGTATAGGTAGCTGTAAAGAAAGCACACTACCACTTTGGTCTCAGCTGAGAGAGTTACAAATTTGATTACTATATCAGCTGCAATCCGTAGTAAGAAAAAAGTGTTGTCTCTCCCACTCCTCTTTCCCCCGTCGAACAACAAACCAGGAACCAGAGCAGACGGATGATCGCACGGACAGGAAAAAGTGAAATAAAGCCAAAAGGAGAAAAAAGAGAACGGGTACAATCAGTTGAGTGGCTGAAGTAATATCCTCTATCCGTGCCGGACGAGATTCAGCGAACGCTGGAGAAGAGGGGTAGTAGTAGGAGAACAGACGGGAGGAGTTGTGGCGGGCTTACGAGAAAAGTCATTTCGTGAGAGGGCCACAAAACCAGCACCACAAGGTTTTTCCAAAGGTTTCTCTTTCTGCACTGTTGTACGACAATCCACTTCTATGTAGCTTCTGTGGTTGGAAACCAAATGTGTGCACGTGCTACTGAGCTGCTACTGCTATTATTGCTGGCCAGAGCAACAACAAGGATGGCAACGAACGGCGACGGTGATGATGATGATGGAGCTGGTTTTTTTCAGAAATGCTCTACCACAATGGATTCTATTCAGAATGACCAGTGTGCATGTACAATACCCTTTGGTCCCGATAGATCTGTGTATATATAGGTAATCACTCAATCCAGCCTGTTTGCTCGGCTCACTCACTCCCTTCGCGCTCTCTTCCGAACAAACACCAACTCACGTACAGTTTACCGGCGTAGTAACCCACTCTAGGATATTTCCCCAAAATTCACTCGCAGAGAATACTTTACCACTCTAATGCCGGCACCATTCGGAGTTAGTGGAAGAGAAGAGATTTGCACAATCCCGCTAGAAATCCAGTCCACTCCCAATCCGTCCTCACTATTAACCTCACCGCGACTTGGCTGGAAGACGGAAGGGCTGTGGTGGGTTAGAAAATCTATTTTTCACTCCTAGGTTTTCACTTTCTTTCCCGACAACAACCCTCGTGTTCCTAATCCACTCACTCAAGACCATCCGTTATGAGTCGAGGAGGAGAGGTCATATAGCTGTGACCTTTGTGGGAAACACTCAAAACGTCCAAGTAGCACTCAATTCAGTTTTTTTGTTTCCCACTCAAAGAAGTCCGTACTTTCTCTTGGGTTCGGTTGGGGGAAACTCGGAATAAAATGGCCGATGAAGATGCAGTAGAGGTTGTAGTGTAGGAGTAGTTGTGGAGGTTCCGCCGTCAACAAGAATCAGTACGGCTGACTAGCTGAGACTAGAACGAGCGGGTAGTATATATAGTTTTTATCCGCAAACTTCCACAATTGTTCTCCGCTTTGCCAAGGGGAGGAACTACACGAGAAGAGCGGATTTGTGCGTGTGTGTACTCTATGTAGAGGAGTACACACCTCTTCCTCGTATACTGCTCCTGCTGGCAGCGTGAGAATGTGGGTCGACCGACGCTGGATAGGGGAGTCTGCAATGGCGATGTGAAGCCACTTTATATATTTTGCTCAGATGTTGGCAACCTTCCGCCTGTCTGATTATTATGCAGTCAGTTTTACGGTTCTGACGCAACACTATTATTTTTCTCTCGCTCAGTACTGCTTTAGAACGGTGAGGAATGGTCGGAGCAGACTTAAATTTGGATAAAATTCGCCCCTCCCACACACTCTTTTTCCCCTTAAAGTTTAAATCTCCGCAGGTATGACAGAGGCACACAGTTTGTTGGCTTAAAGGGGGAGGAAAATTTACGGATAAAATCTCTTCGTGGGCGTCCTGAGCATCGAGAGCAATAGGAAAGGATGAATTGCGAAGGTGGACTCCAGCGCTGGTGAAAATTTCGTAAGAGCAAGATAGCGTATATACGATTCGTAGAGCGACATATACACACAATCTGCTCTCCGCTCCCTTCCTGTTGTTCTTGTTAACAACTGCGTGTACCTTTCTCTGTAGTATGATGGTGATGATGATGACGAAGTTTGCAAGGAAAGTTGTACCGGAGGTTAATATCCTTGGTCAAATGACAAAGCTGCTGCTGACACACATTCAACTTTTGTTTCCAGGAGACAGAGACAGCGAGAAAGAGAGGGAGTGGAATAGAGTCAGGCACGTTGTGCTCACACTATTTTGAAACTTCCCGTTAGTCCTCTCATTAATTTTTCTCCTTCCAGGCTGAGTCGTGATAGTAGTAGAGGAGGTAGTGGTGATGGTGGTAGTGGGGTTGATTCTTAGAACTAGGAAAAACTAGGCTAATCTTGAATAATTTGTGGAGGGAACGACGACAGGGATTTTAATAAGCAGAGGCAGAGTGGAGCACGACGTTCACCTGAATAACTCTCGCTCTCACCTCTATCAAAGTGTCTATGCGGGGATGAGCCATGCTGGGATACAGTTATATACACTTGTTTCTAGTAATAACCTCTCCATGCACAATTCCCATCCTTCTGTCCCCCCACCACCGTCCACCATGGCATCAATCTCTCGTCCAGGATATTAAAGCTTCTTTGCTCAACAACTGCAAAGTCACTACAGGACGAATAGGAAGGCAATGTATGGTATCCAGCTGTTTCCTCTCCTCCCGTCTCTTTCGTCAGAGTAATCCGTCTCTGCAGATGATGATGAGACAGTTGGGGAGGGATGGAGTATTCCGTTGGGATTGAGTAGGGATTTCACTAGCACGTCAAGTCTATTGATAACGATGATACCAAGGATGATGACGATGTGGAAGATGATGAGGATGATGCACTGAATATACGGAGATCAGCAGGTGTGCTTATGTCTCAGAGTCTGTTCTCGTAATCTTTTCCAAGAGAACCCTTCCGTTCGGAGCGAATGAATGATGATGGCGATGATGATGAAACCCGTTCCAGTGGTGTCCCGCCTGCACTATTCCGACGTTTCCCCTTTCATGACAAACAACAATGGAGAGAACAAATGAGACAGTGATGTACAATTGAACGAGATTAAAGGCCCTCCGAGTCCCACTCACATCGAGATATCCAGACACTTTACAAAGTTTATAACATGGTGGAATAAATGTCACGAGGAACGATTGATTATTTTTTCCTTTGTTTTAAAAAACCCCTTATCAAAAACCTAGACACTCCGATGAAATGATGTTGCAACTGAACCAGTACGTTTTATATGGTAGCCGGGAAGCCGAGACAAACAGAGAAAGGGAGACTGCTCCGGAAAAACTCCGCGGATAAACTAAACAGTAGATTGCAGAGCTCCTCCGCCAGCTTCGCATTCTTATAACACGGAAGTTGGGAGCGGAGAGGACCATGCGCATTCCAGACCACACTCTCAGCAAACCCTCACTCCGTGCACTGGAACACGACAGAGATCTCAACCTCAACTCAGTGACTGAATGGGACGGTAGCATGATAATGTTCCCACGTAAGCTCACGGCATAGAGTAATGCCGTTGGAGACTCTCGTATAGTGCATGATTTTTTTCATAACGGAAGTCACTTATCAGGCTAAAAGTGGAACTATACAGTGAGCCTTCCAGGAGCCTTATCCACCGCAGAGGCTGAATCATTCAAATTTAAATCTGGACCTATTGTGAACACTTCAATTAATCTACAGTTATCTGCCCCTGTTCACCACATACACACAGTCCAGACTCCTTCCGCTCCATAGGATAGTAATAAAATGGTAAAGTCCCTTCCACATGCCGATCCACGATGGACTGTGTTGTGTAGTATAAGCCATACCACAAATTTTAGAGCATGGCAGTACGTCTGAGTTCAAATCTCTATCCGACCCACCATTTCTTCCAGTAAAAATACTATGGGTCGTATCATGAACTCACAATACATTATGCAGAAGATTTCTATGACAAGTGACTCTGTGAGGTCTCAGGTTCATTAGCGGATCTCGGAACTGCGTGCTGGCGTGGAAAACCAGCTATAATCTGCTGTAAACATTTTCGAGTCAGTTTCCTACAGATAAAACGACGATGAGGACAAAATCAGCAGAGCGCATGTAACGTTTTCCCAGAAGTTCCTTGCGGTTGAATGCATTAGTGGTGCGCACGGGATTAAGCGCCTCTGCCACCATGAAGCTCTCCATTTTCTTGTCATCTTGGAGGAGGCATTGCAGGGGAAATAATTTGAAATTATTGAAATGAGCGGCTACGAAAGTACTTCTCCGGCCTGAACTTATCCACCCAGATGCTCGCGTACATACATAATGTTTTCCAATGAGCCTCATGCATCAGTTCACTTCTTGCTACAGTGAGAATCAGAGACTGATTGTGAGCATTAATCGGGAGTAGTGAAGCGAGGATGTGGGCGGTAGTAGTTGGTTGGATGAGAGAAATTCCTCTGGGGGAACTCAATGGCTTAAGTTATGTCCTCCCATCCATAGCTCGGTGGATCTTGAGTGGGAAATTGTATTTAATTTGCTGTCCGTAGCACAATAATATCAAACGCTCTAATGGTTTCATCTCCAGGCAATCCCACGTCACTACAAAGTACTGCTATGCATTGATTTGATCTAGTACATCCTCAACTACTGAGCAAATAGTACGTGGATAGAGATTCTCATGTATTTGTGTATATGAACTCAGAGGTTGACGAATACTTTTCTTTATGCTCCATTCCATATCAGTCATTGGTTTGTTCATACAACCGCAGGGTTAAAACTTATCGTTCCTCATTCCATAGCAGCCGTGCGGTGGGTAGGTATTTGTAGCCATTGCTAATGCATGGGTAGGACTTGCTTGCAGAAGGGGACGACTTTCATCCACACAGTATGAGTTGGTGACACCTCGTGGAAAGGGGAGTGGAAAAGTTAAACGGTACAGATATGTGGAACTCATGGGGTAAAATACACGGTATACAAATCTCACTCAATCGTTTGATAATACCTCCGTCCCGCGACTCTTTCACGAGCAAAAAGCCACTATTCCCAGTTGCATCCTACGTATGTGTACGATTCCCAGCATGTGGGCTGACGGGCCATGTGTATAGGTAAATTGCCGGACGCTTATCGGTGGCAAGCCCTTGCTGGTGGTGAAACGTGCGAAAAGAACCAAGGAAAATCCTCGCTGTGCACACTGAGGAACACGAAATCGTGCACACAGGGGCTCTCAAACATCCATAAGTGAAGCCTGCACACATGCTCAGGGCATGCGAGACGGAGGATTTACGGAAATAAGGAGTCGGGAGAGGAAAATACATGTGACAGTTATGGTCGACACTTTTCCAATACTTTCTCCTTTCAATACTATTTTGGCACAATCATTCCCCAGACCGCCCGGGAAAATGCAATAGAAGAGCAGTTCAAAAAACCTATTTAAAAGGGGACGAGTAGGAAAAAGTTTAGGTGGGGAAAGGAGGGGTGGGTGGGACGACAGGCAGAAAGAGTGGCAACGGCGGGGAAATTGGTGCCTACTCTAATTTATAATGCAATATATGCATGACAATACGCCATCGTTGGAGACAGTGTGCTAAGAGAAGACGCGTGCACATTGCCCATTCCATGTCTTCCCCATTAATTCTACTCATAGCGGCCGCGCGCTGTGGGGCCTTTCCACTTGTCCCTCCCGCCTACATATGACCCCGCTCCTACCACTGTTTCAAACTTGGCAATAGATCATTATTATATATTCCAATATACATTAGAGAATTTGAGCGGATTCCAAAACAACCTGCGGAAATAATAGTGGAAGTATGCAAGTGAGCCCATGAATACTTTCCCTCTGTGACTCTAATAGTTTGAAGAGTGCAACGGTGTCTGGATATACGTGTTCACACATTTGAGCAAAGCGCTGTAATTTTTTCAAAAACTTGAGTTTTTGAAATTGTTCAAATGAACCTAGGGCTCCATGAATTGATTTTATGAGTAACTTAAAAGGAGGAAGACATATGAATTGATCTTATTCGGGCTGGCAAATCTGTGAAACAAACAACCCTGACATCTCTTCCACAATTCTGTACGGTGATTCTATGATATTTACCACAACACGCTACAACTGCAAAGTTTCCCAGAAACTGCAGCCAGATCTATCATACTATCATGACCTCGCCGAAACTTTTCCAG
>WJFA01004778.1:0-10195 GCA_009870155.1 Pseudobourletiella spinata
AGCTCATGTAAAGAAGCTGAGATTTCCTTCCAGACTTCCCCATTCGCATCTGCCGCGCATTTTCTATATTCGCGTCTGGTCGGGTTCGATTTCTGTATTCGCGTCCGTATAGCCACTGCTGTAGTTCTTTATGTCGAATGAGCACATAAGTATAGAGAACCAAAAGGGCTTAGAGACAAAAAGATTTTGGGATGTAATGCAGGGTTACCAGCGTTGAACGATGCGGTTGTAAACTTCGAGTTTGGTATACAACTCTGTCAATTTTTCCCTGTCCTGTGATTGGAAATTGAAGAACTCGTACAGTTAAATTCTACTGAGCGCTAACATAGAGTTTAACTCAACGAGTTCTTACACCTTTAGAAGATGCTGTGTAGACCGACTGGCTGACCAAATGATTTCACTAAAATGCATGGAGTGTCATGGGTATGGCATGACCATACTCACCAGCGCGTTGATTTTAGCATTCAGGTAAATCCAAAAACTTTGCGTATGAGTCGGTACAGTAGTAGAAGAATACCTTCCAAACGCCCTGTACGACTAAGACGTCGGGTATAGGGAACACAAAGCATCCCGGTTCGCCACTTTCGTTTTGATTGAAAGCGCCATGCGCGGGCAAACCGTACAAAATTGGACAGAGACAGAAGCTTCAGCTGATTACGGTCGCTATGCAATAGTTCAGGAATAATTTTTTAGTTTAACTATTTTAAGTTAGTTCACCTGATTTTTTAAGTGCTAGAAGCTAACCTTTGTATATACGGAAATTAATTAAAGTGACACATTCATTCCCTGATCAACTGACATGAGTGCATAGAGGTTTAATTAAGCACACTGCTCATGTCAGTTACTGTTACGCAGCTTTATAAGATGCCAATATGACGACGTTTAAAGCGATTATAATTAAACCAACCGTGGTTTCTGAATTCAAAATATTTGCGCAAGATCAGCATACAACATGGGAACTCAATCAGCCATTAAAATCTTAGAGAACAATTAGATGAGACGTCCAAGTCTTTAGTTTCTGTCTGCAGTCTGGGAAGAAGAATCACAATAAAACATACATTTACATCAGTATACATGTAGTTGTAAATTGCTACTAGTTCAGGTAAATGCTCGTGTTAAGGTGACTGTTTAACTAACTGTTTCAGCTTTCACGAAATTACTTTTTATCGTAATAATAATAAATTATTATTCAATCTTTCACAACTTCAAAGAGAAGTAATAAAATTGGCCATCTCATGTAACTCTTGTCTGCCGACTATTTCGGTTGATTTTTCGGTGTTAAGTTGATTGTTGGAACACTTAAAATGTACAATGGTACATTATAAATTATTGGAAGTCACAAATCACAGTTACAATAATTCTAATCACTTTAAAAGTCGTAGTGCTGAACTGTCATTTTGTCAAAAGTTACACTAGCAGTAACTGACGCCGCTCTCCCTTTACTCTAACGTTTTCGGCAAAGAACATTCACACGCATTGCCATAAGTACAAAGGTTACTCTTAGCACTTTAATTGTCAAATTAATTGACTTAAAATTATCTATTACCACCTCATTTCAGAAATGAATGAAAGCGACAAGATGTGTAAGAGTATTCGATGATTTGATTGAATCAATGCATCATGATGATTGATGATCATTTGATGAATGAAACCAATTTGATGCCTAGTTTCACGGTCCGTCCAAAGTTGTGAAACTTTGCCGCGAGCAGAGATTGGCGCTGCTACTTTCTGACTCTTGGAGCTACAAAAGTTCTGTAGCTGTTAAAACCCTTATTTACGCTAATGTTAAAAATCGCTTTACTGTTTGCAAGGCGCATATCTGAAGAACCAGCGCGCGCATCCGGCAGACCATGGTACCAAACATAATCCCATAGCCTCAGCTTCCGATTGGTGGTAAAGTCATTGATCTGTAGTGAGTCGTTTGGATTGTACAGCCGCGTTAGCATAATACCCGTTAGTTCCACAAACTATACTGATGAGGGACTGGTGCTTAAAACCTTCCAATTTATTTTAGATGACACTGTAACTTTCTTGCTGATGAAATATTGAAATCAAGGTTTTACAAGCCCTTAAGTAAATGGATCGTGTACCGGAAATGTTACATTTAGAGATTGGCTGCACTACATACGATGTCAAAGCTACGAGTTACTTATAAAATAAGTACGCATAATATCTTCAAATGCACAATCATGAGATCGGAAATTCCGCATTTGAAGTATGAGGCGGGTTGCACAACGAGCTGGCGCGGCACATCTATGAATTCGACGAATGAAGTTGCAAAAGTTTTTCTCAAATGCAAAACCCAACTTTTTGAAAAAAAATTAGTTTTAGCTAGACTGTCCTTTAACTGATAACATCCGTATGTGGCGGTTCAAGGCTTGCATACTTCCGTCCAGCACCTCGTTGTCGGAGTGTTTTTCTTGCTGAGTAGGATTTTCGGAAGTTCTTATTAGTCGTACATTTCCGTTTGGGAGCACATTTAAGAGGCTTGAGGGCACTCAATTCATTGGCATTCCTCACAGCCCGACACACATTGGCTTATTTATGCCCACAAATTAGTTGTGCATTCAACGAAGCTCAAATTGTTCCTCTCGTAGCATTTTTTATACGATTTGAAAACAAATGTTTGTATAAAATGTAACATTTAATTGAATAAAGCAAATTATTGCTTTCTTCAAGAAATTACAAAAATGTAACCAGCACCCACGACAAAACTCTGTCTTCAAGAAGCTTCAAGCTGCACGAAGGCGATCGCGTAGGCCAGAATACACCCCAGTATCTGAGGGAAAAACATGCCAAATCGCTCAAATTGATATCGCATCTTCAAGAAGAGCACAAATTCGGTCTTATATAAAACTAGTTCTGTAGGTATTACTGTGCCACAGAATGGGTACGTTACGGTGAAACAGCGTCCTTTCAATCCGAAGTCGCCTTGCTGGATCGTGTGCAACAACAGCGCTCCCTGTAATGTCCGGGCACGTGCATCAATCCCATCCGGACGTTTTGCCAACATTAGTGGTTTTGAGAAGATCTTAAACTGCTTACATAAATGCAAGGTGTCCCAAAATGATGTATTCAATTTGATTCGGGAATAAAATCCAAAGGGATCAAGCAAGGAACGAAAGAGATAGCTTAAATTAAACGTGAGTCTTTGACATTACATCTCCCAAAATATCCGAATTCGCCGGCTAGTTTTGAAGTAAGAAACGGAAAACGATTTTTGGAGGTGTTTTAACATTAATGTGAACAGCAGCCTCAAATCCATGCACAGGCAAAACAGTTTGACACACATCCCTCAATCTTGGGTCATTTGGGAATGTGACCTCCGATGACCCGACCTTCAGAAAATCACGACATGAACTTTTAATCCAATGAATGAATTATTCTGGTCTTTAGCTCTCGAAAAAGTCCGAATTTATGGCTATGACATGTCAAACAGTTTGGTCTCTGCATGGATTTAAAGTTGCCGTTAACGCCCATGTTAAAACACCCCCAAAATCGTTTTTCGGATCCTACTTCAAAACTAGCCAGGCGATGTCGAGGATATTTTAGGAGATATAATCCCGAAGATTCAGCTTTAAATTGAGCTATCGTTTATGTTCCTAGCTTAGTTCCTTCGGATCTAATTCACGAAAAAAGTCGAATACATCATTTTGGGACAACTGATGCAGAATCATATAAAAAACTTCCGCCCAGAACAACCGAACAACGAGGATTTCAATGATTCTAAGATTTGCATGGAATTAGATCTCACATTTTCGTTGGCTTTGGATGCCAGAATAAGAATCGCAACAAGCATTAACATCCAGTAGCAGTATAGGATGGTCATGACCCAGGAGTTGGTGAAAACTTCTTGAATATTGTAGCAGTAAAATGGGAGAAAAGAGAAAAATATGAGGGATGTTGTGGTACCCAGAGCTCCTTTTGCAGCAACAGGGAGCCGCACGAGTAATTTACAAGCTCTCCAGATCTATTATGAAAATTGTTGTTTTCAGAAGAGAATAATGTGGAAGTACATTAGCAAAACACAGCGCATGCTTCCATACCTCCTGAAACCGTGGTGAGCATTGGGAGTTTGAAAGGACCGCCAGTGTAATTTTGTGTAAAATATAAGACAGAATCAGAATAAAAGTCACGACGTGGTGTATCAGGAGGTTTTCGTAAGCTATACCTAACAGTTGCAGATAGCTCAGATCTGAGAAGGTTTCAAGAAATTAAATATCAATCAACTCTGTCCTACTTGCCGTGACACTAATTAATTTTGAGGATTACATTTCACAAAAGCTGCGTCGCAATTAAAGTTGTCCGCAAATGTTCCAATAGTAGCCCAGATCTCAAACAAGATAATACTCATGTGCTGGAGATGTAGAAAACTAGGGACGGCAGTTTTACTACACTACAGTTACGTCATGTCCGATTAGATATACTCAGATGAAGCTACCTCTTCAACTTGAGTTATAAAAATCGCTGTTACATAAATTTGAAAATTGGTTACAAAATCAATGCTTACAGAAATAGCTGCGAACGTTTTTAACAGTCAGAAGGGTCATTTTCCGCATGCCAATGGCGCTTAGCGCCGACACCCTGTAGAGCGCAGACCTTATCCGTAAAATTACCGCTTGCAAAGCAGTAGGTGCGGAAACTCAGATTTGACCCTTCGAGAACGTCACAAAGTGTGGGGTCAAGGGAGGATGCCTATAAACTGAGAAATCCCGTACGGATTTTCCACTTTTGCATTTCGAATGACTTACCCTTAATCCACACGGTGCCCGAAATTTTTCACTGCAATTTTTGCCTCAGAGTGCCATGAAATTTTCCGCACATCCTACATACTTTGCAAGAGGTAATCTATGTGGATAAGCGCCGCGCTCTAAGGCGTCGGCGCTGTGCGCCAGTGGCATGTGAAAAATTACCCTTGTTAGTCGGACGAGCTGACTGAGCTGCAACCTAAAGATCAGGTCCACGCAGCTATCTCGAAATTTTTTAATGGATGAACTAATGAAATTGGCATTGAGGCAGCAGAAACAAGTCGAATGTTATGACTCCGCTGAAGAAGTGGATTAAGTTTAGAATAGAAGAATGTTAAGACGGGTTTCTCGTTGATCACCTGGTTATTTAGGATCGGGCTACCATGGTGCTCCTCTAATCTTCGTTCTAGCGCAATTAAAGCGTTGACTAACGCAGGAAAACTCCTTGCTGCAGCCCAAACTTCAATTTTGATGACGAGGCTTAAGGTAATCCAGATAATATACTTAGTATAAAAGATTAATTCCACGAGATTACTAGTCGTTTCCTCGGCTACAGTGGAAATGGAATCCCGTTCGCACCTAACTAAAGTCAATGAAATTAGCACAGTCTCCCCTGCCATGTAGACCAAAAGAACGGCTGTCTGAAAAATAGAAAATTCAGTGTTTAGAGGCGTGGAAATATCCTGGGTGATATGAAATTCAAGCTTACACGGTGTCTTTTGTTTTTGGCGCTTTCGACTTTGTCAACAATAGGATCGTAGCTCAGTTGGAAGGGACAGATGAGGCAATAGTAGCCTACATTTAGGTAAGATACAAGAGCTTGTGAGATCACCGGAAGTGACTTCTGCGTCTTGCCTCCCCATTGTTTGGGGGAATACTCGTGTTCAGCATCAGCCGTCAACATTTGCGGAATGACGTACTCTGTTAGAATAAGGAGCATACGACTTGGAGTTCGGTGGTTATTGGTAACTATTGAAATCAAATACTTTTACAAGGATTCGAACTAGAATAATGTTTTCGCTCGAAATCTATGACAAAATGGGTTAGGACGATCAAAATTTGAAATTTGAGTGCATGCTTCTGCTTCATTTTAGATTTTTTGATTAAATTTCAAGTTTTGGCCAATTTAGGCAATTTATGAACTGGTACTATATTTTTTACTTAAATTGATCTACAAGTTGTCCCAAAATGATGTGTTCGACGTGTTTCGGGAATGAAATCCAAACTACCCAAGCAAGTACCATAATCGATGGCTAAAATTATGAGTCTTTGAGATTAGATCTTCTGAAGTATCGCCGAAATCGCCAGGCTAGTTCAGAAATCGGAACCGAATTACGATTTTTGGGGCGTTTAAACAAGGGGGTAAACATCATCTTCAAATCCATCCACAGGCCAAACGGTTTGGCACCCAGGTATAAATTTGAACTTTTTCGAGAGCTAATCACAGGAATGTTTTATTCGTAGGGTTAGTCGTCGTAATCGGTGGGGTCGTAGGTGGTAATCAACCAAAGGACGGGTCATCGGAGGTCACCAAAGTAATACAACGCCCTTGATTATAATTAGCTCTCGCAAAGTTCAAAATTGATGACATTGTGTCCATCCGTTTGGCCTGTGGATTGTGGAAAACGATATATTTTAGTTATGACGTCCCCCCCCTTTGTACCCATTGACCGCAAAACTATGTGTACCTTTAGCAGTGTCACGCCCTAGTTTTTAACCTATGGGGCCGCGTGCGCCGCAAACATCAAACGATATCCTCTTGTCTGTTACTCTATGTATACTGTTGTACATGAAATGCAAATATCACACAACCGTGCACCCCTTCACATGGAAAAATTATGGGAGCTGATGTTTTTGGGAGAGAGCGTACAAAATAGTAATAATTGGTGTTATTTTTAAAGTTTTGTACTAATTATTTCACTCAAGAACTCTAATCCGATACTGCACTTATAGGATAAGTTGGAAAAGCTCTACTATGATTGTACCGACTTTCATTTTTACCTCAACCACGAAGCACTCCAACCGAGCAGCCAAAGCGAATGAAAGCAACCGCTTTGGTCCTCATGAACAGGTTATAATCAGTGCTGCACCTGCTGAATCTTAGTTGCTACTGGTATTCCTCTGCTGTTAGCTGCGGAAAAACCCATAAATTCTTTTCACATTGTATCCTTCATGCACAATTCGGAAGCTAATTTAATGGAATACTGTGTTCGTACTGGAAGAGGTTGTGTTTGTCAACCAAGTTCCTCAGTGAATTATTCCTAGAAGTTCCACTTTCATTCGATTAATGGACAATGGGGTAAACACTGGAACCGTATCATAATGGATTAATATTTCTACGGTTTTCTTTCGTATGCGTTGACGTGATCGATTTTTGTAGGAAGTACATTCAAGACAATCATGCGTAAGTGATTAATGATTTAGCTCTATACAGTGGAACCTCGTTATTTCGGCCCTCTCGGGACTGGGAATTTTTGATCGTTTGTAAGATTTTTAAGGTTTGAACGGAGCATCACATCGGTTAACCCTCTGTAATATTTTATAAAGTCTTGATTCTCCCTTGCGATTCCATACAGGGTGGCGCATAATTCCTTTCCCATTGATTTTTTTGTTTATTATCAAAACTATCCAACATATTCCAACCAAATTTTTAACAGTGACAGTACATATAACAGTGAACTAATAGTTAAAAGATTCTTCAATATGGCCACCCTTAGCGGCTACACAGGTGCGAAGTCTGCACCTGCATCGTAGTATCGCGTTTCGCAGCTCATCTTTGGGAAACTTGGCCCACGCATCCATTAAGGATTTTTTAAAATCTTCAATGGAGCTGTGGCGCGTTCCTGAGATTATGGACACTAACTTCGACCACACGAAGTATTCCAGAGAATTGAGGTCTGGCGAATTCGGTGGCCAATCTTAGGAGGAGATGAAATCCGGTAAATGGTTCTTCAGCCAAGCCTGAGTGATTTTGTCCCTGTGAGCGGGAGCGGAGTTTTGCATAAAGACCCATTCCTCTCCACCGAGTTCTTCCCAGTCCAGTGGACAAACGTGTGGCTCCAAGATGTCTGAGATTAGTTGGATTCTCTGATGTGGACCCCTTGATTCACGAAGACAAGTTCGGTACACTCCTTCAGTGAAACTCCGAGAAATACCATGACCCCAGCAGGATGGTGAGACCTCTCTACTCGGCGATAATGGGCTGGAATGGCTGTCTTACTGGCTGCATAAACGCGGTCGTTCTGGGAATTGAGAGTTGGTTCAATGAGAAATATCTTCTCAGTAGCGACAATGATCTTTTAGACGTCGTCAGGCCCGAAATGGTGCAACAGCCTTTTGCATCTATCGAGTCTCTTTTTCTTCATAGCAGGTGCTAGGTAGTGAGCCTTATATTTTGTTAAAGAGCGTAACCTGATGTCTTCAGATACAACCCTCTGGAGCGTGCGACGGCTCACGCGTAGCTCCTGTGGGAGGTTTCTAGCCAATTGCGCTGGGTTCCGTCGAATCCGGTGGTACACAACCTTCTTCAGTCGCTGGGTTCGTTGAGAGCGACGACGCTCTGAGCGGAACCGGTCGTTATTACTCCCAGTTTCCACGTACCGTTTAATGGTACGATACACAAACTTACGGTTAACCTTCTCATTGGACAAGAGGTTTAAAATTTCAACTGGCTTCTTCCCAGAAATGTGTAACGTGAGAACTGCAGCGCGAAGTTGTTTGATTTGCTCCATTTTTGCAACTAAGGGCTGCAGACCCTTGATATTTTTGGAAGAGAATCTCCATTATCTTATCTAGCTTTCTTATAAATATGAATGGAATGTGGCCAAACGTTTCGCTGCTAGCAGCCGCGAATAGTATGGGACAGGAATTATGCGCCACCCAATAGTATCTGCTATACCGACACATCATGGCACCGCTATGTTGCACAAAATGCAAACGAATTGTTGTTTTAAGTCAATGAGTTCGGGCAAATTGAAGCAGTTTTTGTAATTTTCTGTATTTCATGCTATTAAGCAATTTAATATCATCTTCATGGCAGATTGCAAAGCCAATTTGTTCGAATCAAATTAAAATCGTTGAAGCTAATGGTGTGCTCTTATAAATTCTAATGAAGCAAAATGTCATCCAGGGAAAAATAAGTTTCACAATGCATCTCTACTGGTTTTCTACTAAGAGTGCTCTAACCCACTGCGCAAATTTTAAAAACGTAGATTCAACTGGAGGACAATCCGCATAGTCTACAAAATTGGACCCCATCAGTTTTTTTTACTAAAAACTACCCATTCTATCTTACCGGATTTGAGTATGAGGATCGCACAAGTAGTAAACCAAATTTTCGTAGAACTTCAATCATGCTGATCATTTAGACGTGTTTAACTTGAGATTTCAATAAGCATTTTCTAATATTTTTAGTATGGATTGGAGAGTTTTGAAAATATGATATGCGAAAATTAGTTGACATAGGACCAGCCGTTCTTGTGGAATTTTAGAAGTGCTGCAACTATGTTACAAGAATATGGAAGGACAGCCAGACTAAGCGTAATCCTGAGTGTACAACTGTCAGCATGATTGTCAACTTTGACGGCATTCAACTTGGTAGTTACGCCTGTGTCGGGTATGGTAAATTCTTAACAAGTGGTGATGTACATTATTACCATTGTTTTATTTTCTTATTGCCTTTCCAAATAGTAATCCGCTTTATGGCCAAGATGGCAAAGGATTGTATGGCTTTTAGATAGCCATGTAGAAAACATCGTGATTATAAACGGTAAGGTCATTCATATATATAGTGGACAATACTGAAAATTGAACTTGGGAAAACACTTTATAAAAACTTTTGCAAAGGGATGGACAACATGAGGGATAGATATTGTCGTCTCCATACAATATCAGGTTGCGGAAACCTGGCTGTGAAAAGTGCGTTTTTTAAAAAAATTTGCACTTACCTCTCTTTCCTGGTGAATGTTTACTCTAGAGAAATATTGGAGGAAAATCCGGTCGCAGGATAGTGCCACAAATTTTAATTAAGTGTAGTCACTAGAAACTGTGAAAGCCTATAATAAGTGTTACATTCTCTGGTAAAATTTACAAGAATATGTTCGAAGAAAATAGTGAAATTTGAAATTGTCGCAAAAATATTTCACTATCTACACCTTTAACCTAGTAAAACCTTTAAATTGGGGCTTTAACTTGCAAGCGGGCACTGGGACTCCCAGAGTCATTATTATAACAAATATTTTTATATCATATATAACTTACGATGATATATTTAGTACTTGATTGTAATCCTACAGAGCAAAATCTACTAAGCTTACTAATCTGGGAGGCTCCACAATGATAATTAATTTTGTGCAGATAATGGATTTTTCACCCATCGTATAATTATGACACGGGTTTGGCCTTATGTAATGAGTAACTTCAAGAGGTTTCGACCTGAGTGACACGAG